>CM042316.1:39269181-39336681 GCA_023566125.1 Zingel zingel | reverse complement strand
TAGGACTTCACTCACCAAATCAGGCACACACACACACACACACACACACACACACACACACAAACACACGTTTGTTTCACTATCTTTGTGGGGACCCGTCATTGACATAATGCATTCCCTAGCCCTTTACCCTAACCTTAACCATCACAACTAAATGCCTAACCTTAACCCTTACCCTCACCCTAACCATAACCTAATTCTAACCCTAATCCTAAAACCAAGTCTTAACCCTCAAACAGCCCTTTAACCTTGTGGGGTCCAGCATTTTGGGCCCCACAAGGCTGTGCAGACCCCACAAGAATACTGTATGTTTTTGGACCCCACGAATATAGTAAAACAAGCACACACACACACACACACACACACACACACACACACACACAGAGGCATGAAGATTTCATCATTTGTTTGCTTTGCTGGTGATCCGTAGTCAAACATGACCATCCCAGGTTTCTGTTTGTCCTCCTGTTACATAACTATTGAGATGTAACTGATGTGTTGTGTTTGCTACTTTAACTGAGTAGCTCTTTGGAGTGTGTGTATAAAGATTTATGACTTTTCAAAAGAGAAGGATATCCCTGTCACTAATCCTTGTTAACATCACATTAGGGCTGCAACTAACTGTCATTGTCGATTATTTTACTGGATGAATGGATTAGTTGTTTGGTCTATAAAATGTAAGAATATGATGAAAAATGTGGATCATTGTTTCCCAAAAAGCCCAAGATGACGCCCTCAAATGCCACAACTCAAAGATATTCAGTTTAGTGTCACAGAGAAGTGAAGGATCTAGAACAATATTCACATTTAAGAAACTGGAGTCAGAGAATATAAAAAAAGAGACTTAAACCGATTAATCGTTTATCAAAATAGTTGATTCATTTAATAGTTGACAACTAATAATTTCATTGATTAATCTTTGCAGCTCTACATCACAGTGTTGCACAGAGTTGCCTCTTTTCTATGATAACCGTAACAATAGTCACAGTGTTAGTCTGAGCCCTGCCTTTTCCCCCGTTGTGCTGAATCGCATCACATGAAGGCTGTAGTATGTTGAACTTCCAGTAGGGGCTTTTCAGTGTTAAGGCGGTGATCGAGCCGTGTGTTTGTGTCTGTGCAGGGGGGATGGTGGTTCCGTACGAGGGCCAGTGTTTCTCCACCCTGAGGAGGCAGTGCCAGCAGAATGGACGTCTGTTTGAAGACCCGCTGTTCCCGGCATCCGACCAGTCTCTGTTCTACCAGAGCAACCACATCGGCACAGTCACCTGGAAAAGGCCTAAGGTGAGTAAAAAAGAAATTGGGCCGGCGCAGCCCAGCGTAAAGCCCGACGCAAAGCCCGACGCAAGTGTCTTTGCTAGTTTAAGATCGGTGCAGTTGTCAATTTCCCGTCCAGCTCCCACGTCGTTTAAATAGCAACTGCACCTGCGCCCATCTGTGCGCCCATGGGCGTGCTGGTCTTACAGGGAGGTGTGTTCAGGTGCATTCTGGGCGTGCTGGTCTTACAGGGAGGTGTGTTCAGGTGCATTCTGGGCGTGCTGGTCTTACAGGGAGGTGTGTTCAGGTGCATTCTGGGCGTGCTGGTCTTACAGGGAGGTGTGTTCAGGTGCATTCTGGGCGTATTGCTATCTTGAGGCAGCGGGAAGTGATCGCGCCATTGACCAACAAAAACCTGGTCTATAGTCAATAACGCAGCATTTCATTGTTATTTTAACAGCAAATTAGTAAAATGCTCCTAGGCTCGTGCACAGCATTATGTACATTATGCTTGTTACACACACCAGGGCTCCAGACTGCAACCAAATGGTCGCATTTTGCGACCAAAATTTGAGAGTGTGCGACTCAATTTTACATTTGAAACAGCACATTGTAATTTCTGCATCTATTATCAAAGTATTTATTAGTAATACAGTGGAAATTAGTAGAAATGTGAATATTTGGTTAGCATGTTGATTTACGATGTGTGCCCCTAAATTTTCTGGTTGTGCCCCTAAAATTTTCAGTTGGGGGCCACTGTGCTCCTAGTGAAAAAAGTTAGTCTGGAGCCCTGCACACTATGCTTGTTACACACACACACTATACTTGTTACACACACTATGCTTGTTACACACACACACTATACTTGTTACACACACTATGCTTGTTACACACACTATGCTTGTTACACACACTATACTTGTTACACACACTATGCTTGTTACACACACTATGCTTGTAACACACACACTATACTTGTTACACACACTATGCTTGTTACACACACTAGGCTTGTTACACACACTATGCTTGTTACACACACACACACACACACACACACACACACACACACACACACACACACACACACACACACACACACTATACTTGTTACACACACTATGCTTGTTACACACACACACACTATGCTTGTTACACACACTATGCTTGTTACACACACTATGCTTGTTACACACACTATGCTTGTTACACACACTATACTTGTTACACACACAATACTTGTTACACACACAATACTTGTTACACACACTATGCTTGTTACATACACTAGGCTTGTTACACACACTATGCTTGTTACACACACTATGCTTGTTACACACACTATGCTTGTTACATACACTATGCTTGTTACACACACTAGGCTTGTTACACACACACAATACTTGTTACACACACTATGCTTGTTACATACACTATGCTTGTTACACACACTAGGCTTGTTACACATACTATGCTTGTTACACACACTATGCTTGTTACACACACTATGCTTGTTACATACACTATGCTTGTTACACACACTAGGCTTGTTACACACACACAATACTTGTTACACACACTATGCTTGTTACATACACTATGCTTGTTACACACACTAGGCTTGTTACACATACTATACTTGTTACACACACTATGCTTGTTACACACACTATGCTTGTTACACACACTATACTTGTTACACACACTATGCTTGTTACACATACTATACTTGTTACACACACTATGCTTGTTACACACACTATGCTTGTTACACACACTATACTTGTTACACACACTATGCTTGTTACACACACTATGCTTGTTACACACACTATGCTTGTTACATACACTATGCTTGTTACACACACTAGGCTTGTTACACACACACAATACTTGTTACACACACTATGCTTGTTACATACACTATGCTTGTTACACACACTAGGCTTGTTACACATACTATACTTGTTACACACACTATGCTTGTTACACACACTATGCTTGTTACACACACTATGCTTGTTACATACACTATGCTTGTTACACACACTAGGCTTGTTACACACACTATGCTTGTTACACACACTATGCTTGTTACACACACAGCAAAGCGCAGCAGCACACACACATGCAAAAGATTACAAACAAAAATATTACGGTGCAAATCCACCATCATAATAGCAATGCTCCAAGGTCCAAATGCGTCTGGCTTTTAAAGGGAATGGGAGATGATCTCTGATTGGTTTATTGCATGTTACGCCCAAAACACACCTCTGAATTAATGAAGACACTAAGTACAACCCTGTTGAACCATGCGCCCGGCGCATGGAGCCTTTTTTCCGCCCTCAAACTAGTAAAAGTGGATTTGGACCGTGCGCTCAGATCTTAGACCATGGTTTATTAAATAGTAAGCAAGACTTCCATGTTTCCCCCAACGAGTGTAAGATGAATATTTTAATTCTTCACATTGTTTGCTTTACAGGAGTATAGGACCTTTCTTTTCTGCTTCTTTTTTGTTGTTGCTCCAATTACTTCTGGTCCTGGTTAAAAAAAAAAATTATTCCAGTAGATCTATTGTGTACCAGCAGTTAGTCCAATAATACCAATCTATTGTCATATAAAACTACTAGCAACATTTGAATTAAAATATGTTGTAACAAAGTGCATTTTTTTTTCTACTCCCTTTTTAAAGCTTGTTGTAGCCAAAGATCATTGGATCAGAAGAACACTTTCCACGTCTGTGCTGAGACATATTTCATATTATGTTTCAGCCACACAGTCCCCATAATCTTGATTCAACCACACACGTGAGAGAGATTAAGTGATTAGCAAACAAATTACATGTTGTTGCAATGTTGTTCTGCTGTGCAAATAGTTGCTCAAATCTTTGTGCGAAGAGCAAACACAACCTGGGTGTTTGAGGAGGATTGCCGAGGGGTAAATTCCATAAATTCCTCTCCCTATTGAGTTCATGTTACGTCTTTTCTCTCCATACGCATGCTCTCTGTTGTACTTGTCTCATGCACCGACACCCTCCCGCTGCTTCCTGTCTCTCTCCCTGTCTCTGCTGTGAATCGGCTCATCAGCTCACTGAGCAGTCTGTGGTGCAGTAATGGCTGGCCCTTCATCTCTGGTGATGTCTTTGCGGGGGTGTGGTTTGTCTAATGGGGTAAACAGTGAGCTTGTCGCTACAGTTTCGGTTGAAACTACCAGCTACTGTAAGTGTGTTAAAAAAAAAAAAAAAAAAGAAGGCAGAAAACAAAATCATAAATACTGTACCTATAAAGCAAACAAATATGGAGAATTAAACATCCCTGTTTCTGGTGAAGTTGTCAGGAGGAAAGTGTAGATGTGTGCAGCAGCAAAAGGTTATCGCTCCTCTTACAAAAACTCAAAGCTGTACAACACACCTGAGCAATAAAGGTGATTGTATAATTAAAGGAGAAATCTGGCGCAAAATGAACCTAGGGGTTAATAACACGTGTACTGAGTCGACCGTTCTCTGGGATTTGTCGGGGCACTGGTAAATTAAAAAGAAATCACTATTTCTACACCACTAACAAGGCAATAGCACCACACTTCCACGGTAGCATAATGAGGGTCCCTACATGTAAACCCAAGCATTGAGAACTTTGTAAGTGTACAGACATCCATCCATCCATCCATCTTCGTCCGCTTATCCGGGGTCGGGTCACGGGGGCAGCAGCTCCAGCAGGGGACCCCAAACTTCCCTTTCCCGAGCCACATTAACCAGCTCCGACTGGGGGATCCCGAGGCATTACCAGGCCAGGTTGGAGATATAATCCCTCCACCTAGTCCTGGGTCTTCCCCGAGGCCTCCTCCCAGCTGGACGTGCCTGGAACACCTCCCTAGGGAGGCGCCCAGGGGGCATCCTTGCCAGATGCCCGAACCACCTCAACTGGCTCCTTTCGACGCAAAGGAGCAGCGGGTCTACTCCGAGCTCCTCACGGATGACTGAGCCTCTCACCCGATCTCTAAGGGAGACACCAGCCACCCTCCTGAGGAAACCCATCTCGGCCGCTTGTACACTGGATCTCGTTCTTTCGGTCGTGACTCAGCCTTCATGGCCATAGGTGAGGGTATGAACGAAAATTGACCGGTAGATTGAGAGCTTTGTGTACAGACAGTTTATTAAAAAGATAGTTTATGTGGACTGTGCCATTCACATATACAGGCAGGCGCCATCTTGGGTAAACAGTCACGAAAAGTTCTAATTAGCGGTTTGTGATAAAACTGGTCACATTTGATTAGCATGAAAACAAATCCAAGAGAACGGTCAACTCGCTACACACGTGTTATTAACCCCTAGGTTCATTTTGCGCCGGATTTCTCCTTTAACTGATATCATTACTGTTTTCTTTCTGTCCAAGTCCAGTTTCAGTGGTGCAGTCCAGCTAAGCTTAACTCAGGCTTATTTGTCATCGTCCATTGTGAATGTGGACATGGTCATACACCAGTTCATCAGACATCGCCCCACCCTATGGGAATACTTTTTAGTTAGTAGACATCACTGTTTTCTTAAGGCGGACTACTGATTTCATAACATAATCTACAGATGTCCTCCGTCTAGAATAAACATTGAGCTCGTTTGATATCACAGAGTTGTTGGACTCAACTGCCAAACTTGATTTGCCTCAGACACTTTGAGTCACTCACTGCGCGGTTCCCTGGACCATTTGTGTTTTGTAATGCAGTGCAACAGTAACCACTGCGGCGGCTTTATTTGTTAGGTTGAGACGATGAGGAAATATAATGCTCATAATGGAGTTATTGCTTAATAGCTTTTCCAGCTTCTATCTGCTGCGGTTTGTACTGTACACTGTCTTTGTCTCACACACACACACACACACACACACACACACACACACACACACACACACACACACACACACAACTGTATAATCTATTATGACTATCATCTTTTGTGATGCTGTATCGATTCTCAAAAACACTGTATCGATTTTGAATTAACAGTTGACAAGCAGAGGTTTGTAGCAGACAGATTGCAGCCAACCAGCTTGCGCTTTGTGGCCGCGTGTCGCTTTCGGATTGTACCGCAGACATCAAATGTATCTGTGTTCAGTACGCAACAACGTTAAATTTGAAAAAAACTATTTACTTTGCAAGTACAGTCATTTTGTGACTCTGCATTTCCTCTATACAACTTTTTATTTTTTGATGTCGTGATATAGGTCTTGAATTTCATTCATAATGGTCTTAAAAAAGTCTTAAAAAGGTCTTAAAGTATATAAGTATATAGAGGTTAACTCCTCGACGCAGCAGCCGTGGTTTTGACTCCGCCCTGTGGCCTTTTGCTGCATGTCGTTCCCCCCTCTCTCTCCCCTTTCATGTCTTCAGCTGTCCTATAAAAATAAAAGCCTAAAATGCCCCAAAAATAATCTTCCAACCTTCGTAACACCTGTATCATGATAAGTAAGGTAACCCCAGATTCTTGCCCATACACAGCCACAGTCTGTTTGGAACAAATACTGTATTTGTTAATATTAGGTTTATATTTTTTAGTGTATGCAGTATAAAGAACACCCCGCTCAAACCTATACTGCATGTATATAATATGCTTTTACTGTCAATCATTGATGATCTGAGCTGCTAAATAATTAAACGGGACACTTAAAGCACTCCAGCTGATCATTATTATCGATCAGGGAGTGGAGAGAGAGAGGAAACATTTGTATCATTTCACCCTCAACTTTGTTATCCAGGTTAACGGCATCTTTTTACAAGAACTCAAAACTGTCATGTTAACTCGGTGAGGAAGTTGACAACCAAAATTAAATTTGTCTGGCTACATTAATGTCAATAATAAGTCAGTTTTACTTTGTTTCCGTCGACTTTGAATGAAGTGTGTTTTACGATAATAAAATAATAAAATGCTGTTTTATTTAAATGGTTACATTAAATAACCATTTATTTAATGTAACGTCTGTAAAGTCTTCCTGTATCGACAAGTCACATTTTGCAAGCTTTGTGTATGTTTTAAGGAAGGAAGAGGAGTACCACCCAGGCTATAGAGTTCATATAGTTCGTGTGTGTGTGTGTGTGTGTGTGTGTGTGTGTGTGTGTGTGTGTGTGTGTGTGTGTGTGTGTGTGTGTGTGTGTGTGTGTGTGTGTGTGTGTGTGTGTGTGTGTGTGTGTGTGTGTGTGTGTGTGTGTGTGTGTGTGTGTGTGTGTGTGTGCTTGTTTTACTATATTTGTGGGGTCCAAAAACCAGGGAAAACCAGGGAATACAGTATACTTGTGGGGGCTGCACAGCCTTGTGGGGCCCAAAAAAGGGCTGTTTGAGGGTTAAGACTTGGTTTTAGGTTTAGGGTTAGAATTAGGTTATGGTGAGGGTAAGGGTTAAGGTTAGGCATTTAGTTGTGATGGTTAAGGTTAGGGTACGGGGCTAGGGAATGCATTATGTCAATGACGGGTCCCCACAAAAATAGTGAAACAAACGCGTGCGTGTGTGTGTGTGTGTGTGTGTGCGTGTGAGTGTAAAAAAGAAAAGGTAATTATACATCAACTTAAACATATACAAGTGAAATACTTAGGATAACATGATACTAATAATAAACGTAGACAGGAGCACGTGGTTGGTGGTCTTGCTGGGTGTGTGCCACTGGTTTATCCCAGTCCTATCATTTGGCGCCGTCCTGATCGCCTGCCTCTCAAAACGCTCTGTGGTTTGTTTTGCTTTGAAGCGACTTCTGCTTAATCAGAGGTTGTTTTTTTTGTTTTTTTTACCCTGTATTTACCTGATGACGGGTGACTGAGAGCTCCGGCTAACGCCCTCTCTTTCACATTCTTTCTACTTTTGGTTTCTCCCGTGCAGGTTGACCAGAGACAACAATTAAAATGTAGTCTTCAGTGGTAAAGGACTGAAAACTTGGACTGGCTGATGATGTAACTAGAACCACCTTTAGCCTTTATCTACTATGTTTGTGTCTCTAAGAGGGAAATTAGTTAAACTCAACTTATCAAGTGAACTTGGACATTGTGTCACGGTGAACTAGGGCCCTATCTTGCACCCAGCGCGGCGCAAAGCCCGAAGCAAGTGTCTTTGCTAGTTTAAGACCGACGCAGTTGTCAATTTCCCGTCCAGCGCCCACGTCGTTTAAATAGCAAATGCACCTGCGCCCATCTGTGCACCCATGTTGTGTGGTCTTACAGGGAGGTGTGTTCAGGTGCATTCTGGGCGTATTGCTATCTTGAGGCAGCGGGAACTGATCGCACCATTGACCAACAAAAACCTGGTCAGCATTTCATTGTTATTTTAACCGCAAATTAGTAAAATGCTCCTATGCTTGTGCACAGCACTCGCACACTATGCTTGTTACACACACAGGGACGCACAGCAGCACACACACGCAAAAGATTACAAATTCAATTTTTCGGTGCAAATCCTCCATCATAACAGCAATGCTCCAAGGTCCAAACGCGCCTGGCTTTTAAAGGGAATGGGAGATGATCTCTGATTGGTTTATTGCATGTTACGCCCAAAACACACCTCTGATTAATGAAGACACTAAGTACAACCCTGTTGAACCATGCGCCCGGCGCACGGACCCCTTTTTTCCGCCGTCAAACTAGAAAAAGTGGATTCGTACACGCCCTAAATGCACCTGCGCCAGGCGCTTCACGCCGTGCACTCAGATACTTAAAATAGGGCACTTAATGTTTTTTTCTTTTATGGGTCATTAGTTTGTGTGGTTTTTGCTGATATTTCCAAATTTAGTTGAATTGTTAAATTGTTTGATTCTTTTGTTGCCTAGAAATGTTATTTTTAACCTTCGCCGGCAAAACTACTCAAAGGAAACGTCGCTTCGTGATACATTTTAAAGTTATTGTCACTCTCACCCTTTTGTTGATTAGATAAGTCGGGGGGGAAAAGCAGAAGACGGATTGAAATCTTTCTTTATTCTTCTAGGAGATAGCCAGCAACCCCCATCTGTTTGTGGATGGCATCAGCGCCCACGACCTGTGCCAAGGCCAGCTGGGAAACTGCTGGTTCGTCGCCGCCTGCTCCAGTCTGGCGTCCATAGAGACACTATGGCAGAAGGTGAGACGAAGACACAGAGGAGTATCCATGTTGTATTATCGTTCCTCTGTTGTCTTTGCAGTTTTGTAATTAGGTTCATCAAAGCAAACACTATTTCTCCCGGGGTCCGCACAATACACAATATATTAATTAAAGTATCCAACACAAGATCGCACACAAAAGTCACACAATGTGGCACAAAAACAGTATTCTAATGCATCACGTAATATTTTACATCGTGTTTATTTCTGTTGTCATTTTCAGCCATAACTTTTAAAGATATATATTTATAGAGAGAGAGCTGCAACGATTAATCGATTAGTTGTCAACTTTTAAATTAATCGGCAACTATTTTGATAATCGATTAGTCGGTTTGAGTAATTTTTTTAAAGACAAAAGTAAAAATTCTTTGATTTCAGCTTGTTAAATGTGAATATCTTCTAGTTTCTTCTCTCCTCTGTGACAGTAAACTGAATATCTTTGAGTTGTGGACAAAACAAGACATTTGAGGACGTCTTCTTGGTCTTTTGGGAAACATTGATCCACATTTTTCACCATTTTCTGACATGTTATAGACCAAACTAATCGATTAATTAAGAAAATAATCAACAGATTAATCAACTATGAAAATAATCGTTAGTTGCAGCCCCAGATATATATAGTTCAACAGCGGATGTCTGACGTCCCTGCTGTGTTTGTTTTCTGTACTGTGTTTCTTTGCTGGCGTCTTTGATAAACCAAATCTAGCGTTAGGATCAGCAACATGTCCCCGCCGGTCGGACTGACTGCTAGTTTGGGTGGGGTCATTTCCTTTAGTCTGTGGCCCAACAGGTAAATTAGCTCTCCAATGTTAGTCAAAGTGTTGACATATGAAGGCATTGAACATGCATTTTAGATGAAGGAGATGAGGGTATGTGTAGTTTGCTCAGTGTTGTTAAATTGTATGTATGTAGGTGTTTTCTACCCGGACGTTATTTTAAACAAACAATGTGATTGGGTGTGTTAAAATGGCTCTGCCACAGCCGGTGGAGCAGAAGGCACGCACACACTGTGTGTGTGTGTGTGTGTGTGTGTGTGTGTGTGTGTGTGTGTGTGTGTGTGTGTGTGTGTGTGTGTGTGTGTGTGTGTGTGTGTGTGTGGTCATGCAAGTGTATGGGTGTCAGATGTGAGATTTGTTTGACTGGGTGTGTATTTATTTGTGTATACTGTGTCACTTTGTAATCCAGGTGATTTTAGATTATTGCCCGTTTACACACACACACACACACACGCACACACACACACACACACACACACACACACACACTTGGGTTCAAGCCCTCTGCAAAACACCATTGTTATTATGAAAATACATCATTAACAGACGAAAGAAAATATGAGCAAAAAAAGGGAAAACAACGCAAACGTAAATCATCGTCCTCCATATCTACTCCGTTACTACAGTAACAAATAAGGTTCTACATGAGGACTTCACCCTCTGAGGATCACTTGGATCCCGAAGTCGCAAAACCTTTCAGTATGCTTTCAGCATAGTCCTCTCCAATAAATAAATAAATAAATTCTTAATAACGATGCGTGTCAGAGCTGATAAATCATTAGGATGATTCAGCGTGACATGGTTATTATCACAGCTTGACAGTTTGAGACAATGAATAAAACTATTGTACTTATTTCATAGCTGCTTAACAAAGACATTTTAAATTATAGATTCCAATCATTTCTTTAAAACTAAAGGAATTTGCACAGATCCAGCTGATAAAGGACCTGAACTGGATGCTGCATCAACCAGGAAATACCATCTTTCATCCATAAGGTGGCACCAGATACCTTCAGTAACAACCCACTTATTCAGAGAGAAGTGATTACAGTTGTTTCCAATTGCTAAAACCCAGTTTTGCAAACTAGGCTGGTTTTATCAAAATACTTAACACAATTCACAAAACCACACACCCAAACTGCAAAATACATCCTATATATCCTGCAAAATTAAGCAATGCAACCAAAACTACATATAGCATTATCAAAAATCTAACTTTTGCACCAAATGGCACACACTTCATTCATATTACCAGATGTTTGTCTAACCAACTGCACGCTGTAAATGAAAACACTCTCGTCTTTATGTATGCTTTGCTATAATACTAAAATAGTTCAAATTGTAGAAAATTCTTCAGATTGTTCACATACACAGACATATTTGCAGATATACACACATGCTGTTGAAACATTTATGTTTTTATTTTTAACCAAACAAGTCAGTGCAACATATGCACAGCCGATATATTTACATTGGACTGAACAAAAATATGCTCACAAAAAACAGTAAACTGAAAAAGAAAATTGCAGAAAAAATATATAGAAAATAAAGAGGTGCTCAGCTGTGGTCTTTTCATAGTGCTTACTTCCTGATTGAAGTGGTAACAACTAACCATTGAGGTGTTTGGCCAGGTGGCGCGTATGTTGGCCAATTAGCTCATGTAGTGTCATTTTGAATGGCAGTCTTTTGAAATGGCAAACATGTGACTGTTGTGTCTTATTCAGAGAACTGTGTTCAGTGCATTTAAAACGTCCCATTTTGAATTGCAAAATGTGTGTGAAGCAGAGTGTGTGGAGAGGTTTTGCTCTCTGTGTGTCAGTTTAAATGATTGTGCTATGGATGTCATTTTAGTGTGTTAGCAATTGGAAAAAAATTAAGATTGTCTTCATTTAGCACCTTTTAAACCAATGTTACAAAGCTCTCACCGTATGCAGATACAGAAGAAGAAAAAAAATAAAATAAATATATATATATATATATATATATATATATATATATATATAAACAGAAGGGAAGGACACATATACAAATACACCGAGGACTCAAATAAATGACAATGGCAATCTGATAGAGATGGGTTTTAAGAAGTTGTGTAAAGCTGTTTACAGAACTCGTTTTTCTCAGTGTTTAGCAGAAGGAAATGAACGGACATTCATTCCTTAAAGGGATAGTTCTGATTGTGTAGAGTGGGGTTGTAGGAGGTAATTAAGGTCAGTGTGTTAGCTACAGTAGATGGCGGTCGGTACGCCCCCAAGTTTGGAGAAGCAGGCAGGAGTACAGACACGAAAAAAATCCATCTACTAGCCAAAACCTGGAAAAATATAATAAATAAGGCTGATAGATTTGATTCACTCACCAGCCAAAAAAAACAATGGTAATCTATGTAAAATTTGAAGATTCAGGGCGCCCAGATAGCTCAGTTATTAGAGCGGGCGCCCATATATAGGGGGTTCGACTCCGACCTGCGGCCCTTTGCTGCATGTCATTCTCCCTCTCTGTCCCCTTTCATGTCTTCATCTGTCCTGTCAAAAATAAAGGCATAAAATGCCCCAAAAAAATAATCTTAAAAAAAAAAGTAAATTTTCAACCCTGGACACGGAAGCTAAGCTGTATGTACTGCCGTGGACGGGGCACACGGGCGCCTATAAAATGTCAGAAAATGATAAAGTGTTTCCTAAAAGCCCAAGATGACATCCTCAAATGTCTTGTATTTGTCCACAACTCAAAGATGTTAAGTTTACTGTCACAGAGGAGAGAAGAAACTAGAAAATATTCACATTTAAAGTGCCCATATTATGAAAGAATCACATTTTCTGGGATTTGGGGTGTTATTTTGTGTCTCTGGTGCTTCCACACGCAGACAAACTTTGAAAAAAACACATCCATGCTGTTTTGAGTGAGATACGTTTCTGAATGTGTCCTGCCTTCAGTCTCCGGGTGAACTGGTCAACATCTGCACGGCTTTCTACGTCACTAGTCGAAACGAGGGGGTTAGGGGGCTAACCGTTAGCATGCTAGCTCGTTCTCAATGGCACTGCTACAACACACACTAATTCACCCTAATCTACAAATTAAATTGTATAAAACTACTTCCATGTCCCTGTTCTGCAGGTATTCCACACAAAGTTGGAAGTGCGCCCTCGTTTAGAAGAAGTCTCCCAGCTAATCCTGCCTTGAACTACTGAAGTTGGAGCTCATGTAGTCCTTACCTAGCTACTGAGCATGTGATCTTACCTAGCTACTGAGCATGTGCGACTGCCAACAAAGATGTTACAGCAGTGAGAGGTCTCACTCTGTAGCTAAAACAGAGACCTGAACACAGGGTGAAAAGAGGAGCTGCAGCAATGAACAGTACAACAAAAATATGGTGTTTTTTGAAAATAAAACCATGTAAACCTATTCTGATATAACCTCAAAATACAATTATGAACCTGAAAATGAGAATAATATGGCCACTTTAACAAGCTGGAATGAGTATTATAATAATAATTGATTATCAAAGTAGTTTAATAGGTGACAACTAATCCATTCATCTTCGCAGCTCTACTCAAACACATCCAATTGGATGTATATGTTATAAACATGAAGGCATTATTGGAGTAATGGTTGGCTGTGTGCATTGTGTGTTTCCTCTGTGTTTTTTTTCCACTGTCCACCTCACTCCTCCCGTCTGGTCTCGGAGGTCCTCTGCAGCTCTCTGTTTTCCATCAGCTGAAGGGAAACTAAAGCCTGTTTTAGGCGTCGCTGCCTCAGTGGAGCAGCCAGTTGTCCTGACACCCATCAATGGTCCAAAAACAAACCCTTATTAAGCCTCTGGTGTGATTAGAGCAAACTACACAGGAAGTATGACGACAATGATCACAACATTTTTGTTATTCCGAGGTGAAGAGACCCGGCTGTCTCCATCCTACACGACAAAATGAGTTAAAACGTGTGTGTACACTGTAAAAACGTAAATGTTGTGAAAACTCAAAATTTCAAGGCAACTTACCTCACTAGATTTTTGAGTTTTGAGGCCAACTCAAAGTCCTACGTTTTGAAAATAGTTCTGCCAACTAATGTTTTGTTCAAATAATTAACTTTCATATGTTGTGCCAATTAATAATGTTTTGTTTAAATAATGTATCTTTCATACATACACATACTTAACATTTTAAGTTTTACATACTAAATAATTCAAAATAAAGTCATGTCAACTAATTACCTTTTGTTTTCATGTGTAAAAACTAAGTTTTGAGTTCTAAAAAAAGCCCCCGTGCAAAATAGGGGCCCCTCTAAAGCCGCTGATCTTGCATCACTTGACAAATAAGGGCCGCTAGTGAAGTGACACGCTGCAGATTAATGGCTGAAGGAAGCCTATAAATGCTCGGAGTCTAACGCTGCAATCCTCCAGCGCTTCTTATCAAACGTAACAGTCACCTAACTCATGGTTACAAATGTAAACCAGCACAACAATGACAGTTACCAGGCAACAAAACACTACATTCAAAGCAGACACGTTTAATAAACGGAATCCATAAAGTTACATTTGTATTTCGAACAAACTGCAAACTTTTCAGCAAATTTTAACACAACTCTATTTACCGCCTCATCATTGCATCATGGGAATTGACCAGCCAATGAACCAATTGCAGCTGACTGCAGTAGCAGATCGGGGTTGGGCTAAATGTGGGCCCCTGCAGAACTGCCCAGGAAACCCTGATTTAGCGTGGAGCATGCGCAGAGTAATTGACCTGGCCTCAATTGGAGTCTAACTACAATTTCAAAGTGGCGCCAACATACATTTTGAATTGAGACCAACTTATCACAATAAACTTAATACAGTGAGTTGAAGTAACTACTTTAACAAAGTTTACAATGCCATTATGTATTTTTTGTTCTGTTTAATTGAAAATCAAAGTAAGATGAGCAATTTTAAGTTCTCGTTTTTACAGTGTAGAGGTCAAGTTATAAAAACAAATGTGTTGCTTACATTAATAAGAAATATTTATTTTGTCAGATATTTAGTGATGTGATACCGATGTAGCAAATCATGCATCATGTCCTGTGTTGTGTCCCAACCTGCTCTGCTTCATAAAGTGCATTCAGCATTCATTGTGCGTTTAACCTCCTTACTGTTGGCCTTACTGCTGTTTATTTCAGAGCTGCTGCTACATTGTGAATTAGCCAGACCTCTCAGGTCTTTTTTAAGATATTTTTTTTTAGCATTTTAGACCTCTGCAGTGAGGACTGATCCTCTGTATATGGGCGCACGCTCTACCAGGTGAGCTACCCGGGCGCCCACAGCGATCGTTTTTTAAGCTCCACATATCTGGAACCAACTCAGGCCCACTGCAACTCGCAGTTCTTTGAAATCAAGGCTGAAGCCTTTTTTTTTTTTTTTTTTTTTCATGTTGTCTCTCTTTCACCTTTTTTATCTTCTCGTGCCTGTAATAACTGTCCAGGCAACTGTGTTTACTAAAAAAAGTAAATGTATACTCGCTTCCCTGCCCTTTGAGTAGGCCTGCACGATTCGGGGAAAAATATGAATCGCGATTTTTTTAGCTTAGAATTGATATCATGTTTCTCTGCCACGATTTTTTTCTCACGAAGTGTAATGTTTATTGCATGAACCATGAGAAAACAAAAACAAAACTAATTGGCAGTACCAAACAGATTTTTTTTTTTGGCACCTATAGCACATTGAGCATCACCACAAGCCTGTAAACAGAGAGGCTTTAATGAATAAAGTCCATACTGGCCATTGGTACAGTAGGCTACCAAAAATAGTGACCTATAACACATTGAACTAAATATGGCCCTGATACTATCTGAACTCTGAACTCCTTGAATATGTCTTTACATAATTAAATAAAAAAGTTAATTAATTGAAGGAGAGAGAAAAAAAAAGTCATTTAAAAATTAAATCGCGAACAGGGGTGAATCGAGATCGCTATTTTTATAACGATTAATCGTGCAGGCCTACCTTTGAGCCCTTTGAGGCAAATTTGTGATTTTGGGCTTTATTTCATAAACCTGACTCTTGTTTCATCCTTTCTTAGTCTGCTCTCCCCTTGTTTCTTTCCTTCCTCTCCTCCTGTTTCCGTATCTCCTAGTATTCTCTTGTTTCCTTCCGTTCCTAGTCTCCACTCCTCTTTGTTTCATCCTTTCTTATTCTCCTCTTCTCTTCTTTTGGCTTCACTCCTTTTTCTAGTCTCCTTTCCTCTTTTTTTAACCCTTGTGTTGACTTCGGGTCACATTGGCCCGTTTTAAATTTTTGTTTTATATCAGAAAATATTGGACGCAGAAATAAGCGCTGAAAATGTGTAGAAGAATTTTTTTAAAATTTAAAACATTGGAAAAAGCAACGTTGTCTTCATTTCAAGGTTGACAACACAAGGGTTAATCCCGTTCTCGTCTCCTCTTATCTTAATTCCTTCTTCTCGTTTCTTTCCTTACTATAGTCTAAACATTTTTCATCCCTTCCTAGTCTCAAGGACAAGAGCCTCTTGTTCCCTCCCTCGTCTGTCCAGTAACACCAATAATAATCTGCACCAATGAGAACACATACAGTAGACAGCTTTCAATTGCTTTTTAATAGATTTCACTCCAATGATCTCTGTTTGTAGGCCGACAGTCATGCGATGTGAATATTCAATATTGGATTCAGTGCTGCTTGTTTTGCCTCTCCAGTGAGCGATGAAAGACCTCAGGAACAAAATACAACAACAGCAAAGACAGTAACAACCCAAACACACGTTATCACGATATTCAGCTGATCCGAAAAGGCATGTTTTATCTACAAGAGGAAGTTTAGTTTGTGTCCTCAGAAGTTTTGTATTCAACATTTCTGAATTCAAAAATTTCCACAAACGATTATGAAGTTTTAACATCAGATAATGTTGTGAAAAGAATCTTTTTTTTTTTTTTTGTTATGAATGCTCGCGTTTCTGTACGAATAAAAATTCATGATTTATGTTGATGATACCTTGATCATATAGTTTAAACAAAATGCATTCATACTTGTTCTATCTCGTCATATTTATGTTGTTGGGTTTTTTTACAAAATGTGAAAAATACTTTCTTTACAGCTTGTTAAGTGCTTATAAAATGTTGACTTGGCTGTTGAGGGGATTGTAAAAGGTTGTGCTGAAATGTTTGAATGAACTGTGGAGACTTGAATGCGTCACGTGGGCAAAGAAGGTGGATCTACAATCTTAAAGGTGCTCTAAGCGAGGTTGGGTGACGTCACTTCTTGTTGACGTTCGAAGTATCGTCAAACCAAGCGGAGGCTAGCTCGCTCCTCCCTCCTCCTCATCCCGTCCCCTCCCCCTCCCTTCCGTGCTTCCTGAAACAGTCATGAACGTGCATTGTGGAAGTAGCCTACGTGCTAACGCTGCTGCGGCGATGCCTCAACCAGCTCCTCCTTGTCGGTTATCGGCTGGAAGACTGTTTGTTATGTTTGGTGGTGCAGGTTGGTTTTTGTTGCTGTTTGTGGAGCCTGGGCTGTCTACAGAGACCGCGTTTTTTACAGTGTGTTCAGGGGACAGGCAGCTAGCAGATAGTGAGGAGATGTTTTTTACAGTGTGTTCAGGGGACAGGCAGCTAGCAGATAGTGAGGAGATGTTTTTTACAGTGTGTTCAGGGGACAGGCAGCTAGCAGATAGTGAGGAGATGTTTGCTGTATGTGACAAAAAATGTTGTAGCCTAAAAAACGCGTGACATCACTTAGAGCACCTTTAATATGACAGGTGAATCAGTGAGAAAGAACTTTTGAGGGAGTTTTTCTTCAGCTCTAGTGTGATGTTGCTAAAAGGTCAAAGATTGAACAAAATATTGCAATGCTTTTTGAGTACTAAGAGGACTCTACTGACAGAGTGAAGAGTCATTTATCTGGCGTGAACTCCACCGAGCAGCTGAGATTTGCGGCCTCTGCAGCATCCTTGAAAGCAAACAGGAAGTACATGACCTTCCTGACTTTGGCCAGCTCGGCAATCC
The DNA here is from genome assembly GCA_023566125.1 of Zingel zingel. Lineage (NCBI taxonomy): Eukaryota > Metazoa > Chordata > Actinopteri > Perciformes > Percidae > Zingel > Zingel zingel. Next base: position 39,318,571 of record CM042316.1, on the reverse strand, counting down.
TCTCGCCGAACTCCTGCATGTCCGCCTCCAGCCACTTGAGCGGCGAATCCTCCGGGTCGTTGGCGTTTCGCCAAAACGTTCCGATCGGCTCGAGTAGCTGGCGGGTCATCAGGTTGGTGAGGTCGGGGGTCCAGTGTTGGGAGATACCGGTGATGGTGACGCGACCGTAGGCCGTGAGGGAGAAGTACCAGCGAGAGAAGTTGAGCTCCTGGGTGGTGAAGTCCAGCCGATACACGGCCTCATGGGAGAGAAGCAGGCGCTCGCCATCCTGGCGCTTCTGCCCTGAGCGCTGCAGAGACGACACACGGAGACGCATCATCTGCAGAGGAAGTAAAAGAGCACACAGGAAGAGAGAGATGAAAGGGAAATCGCGATTGGTCGGAGAAGAAGGAATAGTGTGTGTCAGATTTAATTTGATCCAGCCCACCACCTTTCATTCCGTAGTTGTCAGGCCCCCAGGAAGTGCGCCGTGCTTTGAAGCAAATTGAACAAAGCGGCCAAACGGCGAAATTACAACTCCCGGGGCTGTCACGTGATGCCCTCTGGCCTAAAAAGACTTTTCCCTCTAGACTTACAGCGAAAGAGACATCTGTAAATGAGTGGATACATTTTTTTCAAGCATCGCAAATCCCCAGCAAAATGTCTAGTTTCACTATCAGAATTTGATCCATTCGGTCCGATAAGATTTGGAAAGTCTAGAAGAGCCGCACGATTACATCATTTTATCCCCATTCATGTTAGCAGAATGATAAACCAGAAGTAGCCGGCTCGGCCAGCGGAGGTCTTTAGTGCCTGCTCTATCGGCCGCACAGTGCGGAAGCAGTCCCGACCGCCTGAACATTTGATATGTGGTTTTGACTCCATGAAGGCCTCATTCGTCACTGAGCAACTCTCATAGGAATGAACGGGGCTCCGCCTTGAAAGCTGTGTCCAGTTCTTATTATGCATCCACGGTATTTGTAGAAAAACCCTTTTTTACAAAATCCAAAAGGCTTCAAATTGAGTACTGTAAAGACATTTATGCTACGCAATAGTGTTCAGGCCAGGCACACGACCTGATGCCACGGTACCATTGTCATGCCTCACCTGTAGACACCGGTAGTTTGTCTTCCTAAATGATTTACACTTACTTGAATTTGCAGAGGGTCCAATTCTAGAGACATAATCAGTCAGAACAGGAATCTTTTACATACAGTTGTGCTCATAAGTTTATGAACCCATGCTAAAGTTGACTAAAAAGAGGAATAAAAAAATGACCTTTTGGAAATTGAACTTAATGCCTTAATTTAAAAATATCCAATCTTTAAGGACACCAATTTTCTTTGTGAATGAATAATGTATCGAAATAAATAAATATTCTTCCTTAAAATACAGGGGGCATAAGTCAGTCCACCCCTATGTTAAATTCCCATAGAGGCAGGCAGACTTTTATTTTGAAAGGCCAGTTATTTCATGGATCCAGGATACTATGCATCCTGATAAAGTTCCCTTGGTCCCCACATCATCACATCCCCTTCACCATACCTAGAGACTGGCATGGTTTTATTTCAGTTCTCCTTATAGCTGGTTTGATGTGCATTCAGCGATGATCTTATGGAAAGCACCCCAATCATTTTTGTGATTAATCGATCAATTCTTTGGTCTATAACGGTGAAAAATGGCCATCACAATATCCTAGACCACAAGGTGACGTCGTCCAACGTCACCTTGTGTCGTCAAAGAACTATGATTTAACACATTCTGGCTCCAGCCTCTCACATTTGAGAAGCTGCGAGCCAGAAAGTGTTAATCATTTTTGCTTAAAAAATGACCTAAATGATTAAAAATGTATCAAAAGAATTGCGCATTAGCTTTCTTTTGATAGTTGACCAATCGTTGTAGCTCTAAAACATTTTTCTCTGAGCAAAGCAAAGGTGCACGTTAACATTTCAGCCCGGGAGCGGTTGACCTCCACTGAGGTTACATCACACACAGAAAAGGCAGACTGCCAGGCTAATAGTCAGTGTTTTAACTCTTCTGATAAGTAGACCTATTGATCAGCTGGGTGAACAGTTTGAATATAAAGTTGCATGAATCTCCGAAAAGTAAAATTCGAAAAGTCGGCCAACAAGTAAAAAGAAAAGTAATAAGCTAAATTTCAAACTTTTTCTCAGTGTATAAATAATTACACATGTATTTCTAAAAAGATATCTATGTTTAACGTGTTCATCAAGAGTCAAAACTGCAGCGTTGACATTTTGGTGATGGGGCACAGACCCTCAATTGTGCAAAGACACCCCATCAAATGAGCTTGACTCTTTGTACATTCAATTATATTTTCTTTCAAATAAAATAAAAAGCATTGCCTCCACACATATTGTGATAACAAGTTGTCATTTCAAAGTGAGACCCTCACCTCTGTCAGTGCAGTGTCTTCTTTAAACGCCAGCACTATTTTGTTGCCGGGGGCTTTGGCATTGTCCATGTCCGACTTCGAGGTTATAATCCTGGGTTAAGGAGAAAGGCTGGCCTGTCTGGATGGATGCTGTGATAGATGGAACTCTGAGAGAGTTTCAGATTTCTCTCTCTCTCTCTCTCTCTTTCTCTCTCTCTCTCTCCCTCTCTCTCTCCTCATAGGCTTGTATGCCTTCTCTGTCTCCCCTCCCCTCTTCAACTATTTCCATCACTGGCAGTCCCCCCCCCCCTTGCCCACAGGGTAGTTTTGGTTAGGACGCATTGATTAGCCTCATAACACGAGCATGACAGAGAGAGTAGGGGAGTGCATTGGGAGATGGGATCAATGCAAAAAACAGCATCAGTCAGACTCGGTAGTATTCAGCCCTGCTGAGCGTTCATCACTTTGAAGGCTGATTTTTTCACCAAACTGTTGTAAAATATCCACACATTTACTTTATTTAATATTATTCTTGTTATATGCAATATATGGCCTGTCTGAATTATCATACATTTTCCCGAGGTGTAAACTCCAGGGATCAGGTTTAAAATGTATGTATATCAAATTAAAACACCCTCTAAGATTTTTTTTAAAGGCATTAAGGAGGTGGGTGATGAGGTGTGAGGGTGCTAGGCAACATGAGGCGCTGATGACGTACAAGAGGGAACTCTGGGAGTTTCCTGAGGGCTTCTGGGAGCTTGACTGGTCTTGGCTTAATGGATCAGTTCTTTATTTATATCACTGACTTCACACTGTGTGTGTGTGTGTGTGTGTGTGTGTGTGTGTGTGTGTGTGTGTCATTCCCTTGTTGACAAAAACATCATACATCCTCAGGTTAATTAAGAGGAAAGAAGTGTAAAAAAGAACTGTATTTTATTATTATTTTTTACTTTTTAGGAACTAACAAATGGACAGAATATGTACAGATGATGTTGTCAGAGGTGATTATTACATTGGGTGATTTTAAGTCAGTTTAAAAAAATCCTGAATGAAGAACTAGCTGCGGTCCATTCTAGTTTGTTAAAAAATCAGAGCTTTTCCCAGATGATCTTTGTCTTTGTAACTGAATCGAAGTCATTGTAAGTGACAGTTTCCCCTCAGTGATCTTTCGAGTATAAATAAAGGTTGAATGGAAAAACATGAATGATGACCGTGTGTTCCCTCCCCCCCCTCTCAGGTGATCCCTGACTGGAAGGACCAGGAGTGGAATGACGATAAACCGGAGTCCTACGCCGGGATCTTCCACTTCCGGTTCTGGCGGTTCGGTGAGTGGGTGGACGTGGTGATCGATGACCGGCTGGCCACGGTGAACGGAAAGCTGGTGTACTGCCACTCCAACGACAGCAACGAGTTCTGGAGCGCGCTGGTGGAGAAGGCCTACGCCAAGTAAGACTTCCACCGTGTGGGTTTTCAAGTTTTGTCATATTCACAAGAATTAGTGGCGAGTGGAGCAGCCGTTAGCAACGTTGTTCTCAGGCTCCCTCCAACGATGCTTCTTCAAAATGTACAAAAAGAAAAATGAGAAGCAAAGACATTAAACATAAAATAGTGCACAAGTTAAAATATAGCAATAAAATAGGCAAGGGCTGGTGTAGAGCGAGCATGAAGTAACGTTTTCAATTATAAATATAATATTTGGACCATTACTATTACCATATCTGGGTCCAAAACGTTGGAAAAGAGAAGAGAAGATAATAACACTCAAAAAGCTTAAAGACAGAACTTGCTAGAGAAGTCCACTGGGGAGAAACTACAACCTTTAGATCTGAGAAAAGTCATTTAGTTAGTTTTGATGCTCACATTGATTTCACATTCATTCGGCTTTAGGTGGTGCCCAAAACAGCTTGAATGCTGCGCCTAACCCGCAATTTCCACCAACTGCGGAACGTCTGCGGACAGTGTTGGGGAGTAACGGAATACATGTACCGGCGTTACGTATTCAGAATACAAATTATGAGTAACTATTCCGTTACAGTTACAATTTAAATAGTTGGTATTTAGAATACGGTTACATTGTTGAAATCAATGGACACAATGTGGAAACTGTTTCACGAGTTTATTCACTCTTTGAATAAATTAAGGCAACTCCAGCATTTCCCAGAAGCCCCAATATGAAAACGAAAACTATTACTATTTGCTATTTGCGTGATAACTGATAGAGGTAGAGATGGAGCCGCAACTGGCACAACAGAGCCAGGGCAGGAATGTGTTTCTATCTTTGAAATTCAAACAGCATTTCACATTAAAGAAAGAACAGGGAGAACGAAATATAACTGTGCAGTGCAACCTCTGCTTGCCAGCAACCAACCTCCTTTCAGCGTCCAAATTACTCCCCCTCCAACCTGAAGAAGCATCTTGAAGTAAGTTATTTTTTTAATTAGCCAAGTGTAGTTGTCTGCTGTAGTTCTACTGGTCACCTTGTTATTTTATAGTTGAAGTGCGACTTTACATTCTCCTACGTCCTTGTGGTAGCTTAGACTGCGGTTCGATTTTTGTAGTATGCCGTTTGGGACTAAAAATACAGAAATCTATCTGCTTGTTCAGGTGCACATTCAGCCAGTTGGACCAGAAGAACACACCAGAGTAGGCCTGTTTAGTAAGCTGTATGTGATGGCCGCATTCCTACACTTATAAAATGCAATTCAATGTGGAAGTAATCCAAGTATTCAGATTACGTAACAGAATACGTTACAAATTACATTTTTGGGCATGTATTCTGTATTCTGTAACGGAATACGTTACACTGACTGCAGAACGTCTGCGTCCCTACTCCGTCCCAGCTCCGGCGGTCCCAGCCCTCCGGAGAAGATACGCAGAGCTTCTATTTTTGCCGGGCGCCGGAGAGCTCCGCAGCAATTCAGCACAGGGCAGATAGTGCGGGACAGGAAGTCGAGCACAGAAAAAAAATAAAACATCCGGTTAATTTTCAAAATAAAATACGCCGCGCTCACAGCGGATCATATTTCAGCAGGTCAGCACAGAGTTGTTTCCCCTCTGATCCTCTGGATGGAAACAAACTGTTGTTGGTTTTGTGGGTCTGTTTACAGAAACTACATCCTGTTATCTTCCGCGATCATACGTGAATTCGCGAGATCTCTGTTACGGTTGAGACAGAATTAGAACCCAAACGCAGACAACTACACAGAGCCAGAGAAGATTTAACAGGTTTATTTACTAAGTTAAATTGTCCAGGTTCTCAAAAAGGGAAGAAGAAGTCCAAGTCTACTGGGAGGTAACAGTTCCGGGGGTTCTGAACAGGAGTGGTACCGTATAGTCCAAGAGTCCGTGGTGAGTCCAATGTGAGGTCCGGTTGTGGCTAACAGGAGGGTGGTTGGCAGGAGGGTGGTTGGCAGGAGTGAAGCGGCGGCAGGAGTCAGGTTCCAATGTTATGGTCGTCTTGACTATGATCTGACGAGGAGTGGTAGGTTGACCAGGTATTTGTAGCAGAGGTGATTAGTTTAGATGAACTGCAGCTGGAACCCTGACTCCTGCACACCAGACTTCACTCCTGCAATTAAGGACAGACAGAGGGGGGGGGGGGAGCAGAGACAGAGAGCTACCTAGCAGCAGCAGCACAGCAGCAGGCCTAACAATCTCGTGGGTCCTCGGGACTTTAGCTGTCAGTCATGGCCTCAGCCGTTCCGCAACAAATCCGGACCTGGTGGGTATTGAAGGACGGCGGAGCACGGAGCCGACACGCAGCCGTTCGGCAGTTGGTGGAAATTGCGGGTAAGACCCAATGGAAAACCCTGGGTTTAATTCACAAAAATGACCCCAGAATCCAAACTAGCTTCAGATTGTGATCAGGTTTCTCAGTAATGTCATTTTTAGCTTCCGGCCCCCCGCTAGCGTTGCACAAAGAAGAATTTGAAGTTCTTTCATTGGATTGTTTCTTCGTAGTCGTAGTTAACCTATCCCGTGGCGTTTTTATGTCCACAGGGTTGTACTTTTGACTTTTTATATAATAATTATGTTTGACTGTTATTTTCTTTTGCAGACTTTTCTTAAATTTTAAGGTAGAGGGGCGCCCGGATAGCTCAGTTGGTAGAGCTGGCGCCCATATATAGAGGTTTACTCCTCGGCGCAGAGGACCCGGGTTGGACTCCGACCTGCTGCCCTTTGCTGCATGTCATTCCCCTCCCCCCCCCTCTCCCCTTTCATGTCTTCAGCTGTCCTGTCAAATAAAGGCCTAAAAATGCCCCAAAAATAATCTATAAAAAAAAAAAACCCTGAGGGCGGAGATGCAGAACCACTTCTTCACTCGGCAGGAATTAAAACGTCTGTGTGTAAGCGTTGATGACTGTGTGTGTGTGTGTGTGTGTGTGTGTGTGTGTGTGTGTGTGTGTGTGTCTAGGATGTCTGGATGCTATGAGGCGCTTGATGGGGGCAACACGGCCGACGCTCTCGTGGATTTCACCGGCGGTGTGTCGGAGCCAATGGACTTGATGGAGAACGGGTTCAAAGAAGATCAAGAGAAACGCAGCAAGCTGTTCGAGAGAGTCCTGAAAGTCCATGACAGAGGAGGCCTCATCAGCTGCTCGATCCGGGTGAGCAGAGGACAAACACATGGCGGCCGTATGATTAAACAAATAGATACCGTGGGCATTCACACCGAGAACAGTGATCCGGCGATTCTCTGCAGGGTGGTGCGGCGGTGGGAGTGACAATGAAACGGCCCATTTGTGTGACGTCCTTGTCTTGTTTTCTATAACCCCCCCAATGTAGCACAAGTAGACTTTATATTTCACAGTTACTGATATCGATGTTTCCGACCGCACTTGAAGGCAGCTTATTTTCACAGGAGGGAGAAAGAAAAGAGACGAGCGAGACATAGCGAGTGCTTTGTTGTTGCAGGAAACATTCAGCTATCACCCAAACTCCAGGGCAGTGTACTGCTTGTTTGTTTTAACCATAGACAGTATATAAACTGGACCAACAGATCCCGTGTCTCTGGACGGAGACCAGTGAAGGCCATTAAAAGCACTTTTCCGGTGATGGCTAGTGTTACTGAGCAGCCCCCAACTGAGAGAGACGACGTAGATGTGACGTGAGCAACCTGTCTGAAAGTTGGAAGTCTTCTGGTAGCTGTGCCAAGAGAAATCTCAATCATTCCCAATCTAGCAGAGACGGAGAGCGTAGGTATATGTAAGGAGATAACTAACATGATAGTTAACATTAGTAATTACACTTAAACAGCTAATGGAAGTCCAAACTGCCTGAGAGCTTCTCCTGTACTATACGGTAATTCCTCTACTGTGTGACAGTAAGTCTCGTGGTTATGACACAATCGTTAGCCTGTTTTTACAAAAACGTCTGCTACGGAGCCATAACGTGAGCTACAAGGTAATGGAGCCTTTTATACATTGTCGTGTTTCTTTAGAAATAAACAACGGACAAATAGAGTCTTTAAACGCTTCAGATGTAAAGTTATTCTCTGTCAAAGTGACGTCAAAATGAATGGGAGTCAATGGAATGCTAACGGCGGGTGAGCGCATGTTAGCATCAAAATGGCACCATAGACTCTACGGGTTGTTGACAGACGCTTACCCCCTTGGTTTTAAACTGTCTTGTGGCAGCGATAGAGGCAGTGATGTTTCCTGTTTCCTGTACGGGACTCTCAAACTGTAGCTCAAAACACACCGACAATTCTGACCTCTGGTTACGTGATTGGCCACCGCAGCGTGACGTGGGGAAAAAAATGCTGACGATAACAATTACCGTTTTCATTTAAAATATCATTATTATTATCACGGTGGGTTACCACGGTGTGGAAACCGCGTGTTTAATCCTTCCCATGATTATAGTTCTTGTTGTATTTTGTCTTATTTATTTAAGGTTTACTTTCAAGTGTTCATGTGTACAGTTTTACATTTTAATTTTGAGGATGAAGAAAACAAGTGTATAATTAGTGGTGTTTCTATGATTTGTTTACATATTGTTCTTTATGTCTTGTATGATTTTAACCTGCGCTACTGGAAATGTTCCTGATGTGACAAATAAGCTGTTTACGTGCTGGACCCTTGTTCCTTTGATGTTAAAAGTTGCACTTTTGATAAGGTTTTGCCTATATTTTTGTAATATAATAAACATTGTTACACTTTTTGAAACTATTTCAGCTTGTGTAGGACTATCAGCGCTTTCTCAACATGTTGAACACACTTACTTACCAAATACCGCGATAATACCGAAAACCGTGATCATTTTGGTCACTATAACCGTGAGGTTACATTTTCATAGCGTTACATCCCTAGGCGTGGGGTTGCGTTTCTCCAAAAGTTAAGTCTGTCTCGACTTTTCACCGCAGATCCACTGCATTTTTTTGCGTCCCCCCCCCTTAAACGCACTACCCCCCATTCAAAATGAATGTAAAGACCTGCGTTTCTGCCGGACCATCGGACGCAGGCAGCGTGAGCGCAGCCTTAGGGATGATTTACGGACTGACTGAAGCCGTGTCGTTCCAGGCAGCCACTGCAGCGGACATGGAGGCCAGGCTGGCCTGCGGCCTGGTGAAGGGCCATGCCTACGCAGTGACGGACGTCCGCAGGGTGAGGCTCGGCCACGGCCTGCTGGCCTTCTTCAAGTCAGACAAGCTCACCATGATCCGCATGAGAAACCCCTGGGGAGAGAGAGAGTGGAACGGGGCCTGGAGCGACAGGTGAGAAGCAGGGAACCACAGACCATATTTCTACTGATTATAAATCACGTGAGAATCAAGATTTTGACCTGTTTTATATCAGAAAGTATGGGACGTAGAAATAAGCGCTGAAAATATGTAGAAGAAAAATTTAACAATTTAAAATGTTGGAAAAAGCAAAAACTAACTGTGAACCAACCTTGTTTTTTTTCAAGGTTGACGGGAAGACAACACAAGGGTTAAAAAAATAAATAAAATAAATATGTCCAGATAACCTATGATTTAAACATGTAATCCATGGATGTATAATAAGACCTGCATACAGTGTTTGAGGCAGAGTCCCTTTTATCCCTTTGAGAGTAGCTGAGTGTTGAATGAAGCCATCATGGAGCCAGAAATGACCCAGGTGATCGGACTGCTTCCACATTGTGCGGCCGATAGAGCAGGTGCACTAGAGCCCTCCTCTGGCCTGCCGAGCTTCCGCTTTAGCGCTATGCTAACTTGAATGGGGATTAAATGTTTTAATGGTGCGACTCTTCTAGACTTTCCGAATGTTATCGGACCGAAAGGATCAAATGCTGAGTTGCGGGGCTTGTGACACACACAAATGTATCCACCGATTCACAGACGTGTCTTTCCCCACATAAATCTAAAGGGAAACGTCTTTTTAGGCCAGAGGGCATCACGTTACGGGCCGGGAGTTGTGATTCCACTGTTTGGCCGCTATGTTCAGTTTGCTTCAAAGCTTGGCGCGCTTCCTGGGAGCCTGGTGTCCCCGCTGATTGGACTACAAACCGTCAGACCCTTTAATTCTGCCCAGTTTGGAGATTGACGTTTTTTACTACATATAGTTCACATCTGCTATCCTCATTTTATTATGAGAAGAACCATACTGACCTCTTTCGTCTGCCTGTTTGCAGCTCTGAAGAGTGGAAGAAGGTCAGTAAGAGCGAGAGGGAGAAGATCGGTGTCACCGTGCAGGATGATGGAGAGTTCTGGTGAGTTGTGGTTCAACACTGCCCCCCGCTGGCAGACACAGGTGCTTGCACGTGGCGCTTTGTGACCTCACAAAGTCCAAAGATCTGCAATAATTCTCATCTTGTTACATTGTTCAGTCTCCATCTCTCAAGCGTTAATCTATTTTCTCAGTTTAATGTGCATGTTTTTATATTTGCAACGTTTTAATTTCGTTGTATGTACTTGCAAAGATGATAAAGTCAATTCTGGTTCTGAATTCTTTGATTTGTGTTTCTTTCACTGATTCATAGTTCATTTCACATCCTGCTGAATTTACACTTTTTTCCTCTTAGTTTAAATATTGACCTCTTTCATCATTCATCTCTCTGATCAGACAGTGAATTAATGTCATTGTAAATTAACCATCATTTCTACTCATTCCCTTCTCTGTGTCTCCCTTACTGCAGGATGACATTTGATGACTTCATCGCTAACTTCACAGACCTCATCCTGTGTCGTCTCATCAACACGTCCTACCTGAGTTTCCATAAGATCTGGGAGGAGGCTGTGATGCAGGGCTCCTGGCGCCGCCACGACGACCCGCTTCTCAACCGTGCCGGGGGCTGCAGCAACAACAAGCACACCTTCCTCCAGAACCCGCAGGTCTTATTTCCCCTCATGAATTCATACCTTCTCAGATTTGGTGTGAGGCAAAGGCTATGTACTTTGCAACAGCGGGATCCCTGTTGTGGAGAAGGAATGGACTCTAACAATACGTGTGTATTTCTTTTTTTCTCTGCGTTGCAGTTTGTGTTTGATGTGAAGAAGCCAGAGGACGAGGTACTGATCTGTTTGCAGCAGAAAGATCGCAGAGCCACACTGAGGGAGGGACGAGGAGAAAACCTGGCTATTGGCTTTGACATACACAGGGTCAGCTGTGTGTGTGTGTGTGTGTGTGTGTGTGTGTGTGTGTGTGTGTGTGTGTGTGTGTGTGTGTGTGTGTGTGTGTGTGTGTGTGTGTGTGTGTGTGTGTGTGTGTGTGTGTGCGCGTGCGTGCGTGCGTGTGTGTTTTAAAGACATTCATACTGTAGACGTTTTCTAAAATTCCTCCAGGTCTCAGAGCAAACTAATTATTGCAGGTCTGTTTTTTTTTAAACTGGCAGGTGAGTGTATATAGAATACACCACAAAATAAAATAACGGTTTCTTACATATGTGTTTAAAATTTCAATATAAAAGATAAACAGACGTGCCAGTCGCTAAACAATATACAATACTATACGTAGCTGTATTTTTGAGTCCAAACTAACAATTTTAAAACACCAAAATCACACAATAACCTAAACAAACTAACCGATCGAGGCAGCGGTAGACCTGCAACTCCCGTGTCCTTAAGGTAAAATGACTGTTTTTGTCAAAGGAGTCTGGTGGCTTGGAAAAAAGCAGAGATAACGGCTTCAGTTCCCCGTTGTAAAGGGCTGCCTGACAGCAAGGTAGTTGGTAGTGGTAAAAATATTCTAAATATAGCGCACACTTAAACTGATATAGATAGCCGACCGCCATCTACTGTAGCTAACACACTGACTATGGAGACGTAGCTCTTAAAAAATCAGAACTAAAATACCCATCTCTATAAAACCCATCTTTACCAACTTGCCTTCCCTGTATGGGGGCTGTCATTTATTTTTGTTCTCTGTGTATTTGTACTGTATACGTGTGCACGTCTTTTCTGCACTTTTTTTAAAGTGCTCATTATTATTATTTGGCTTTTCCCTTTCCTTTATTGTGTTATATATCTTTTTGTGCATGTTATAGGTTTACAAAGTGAAAAAAGCCCAAAGTCCACCCCAAAGGGACTTACCATCTCCAACAGAAAACACTGTTCACAAACTGCTCCAAACAGCTCTATTGTAGTCCAGCCTTTACTTCAGAGACAAACGTGGTCACTTTGGAACACACGTTATAATGCTCGCCTAGCTGCTAGCATGGCACGCCCTCATACTCTGCTTCTGACTGGCTAGTAGTCCTTACCTAGCTACTGTCAGGGGACGCCCTCATACTCTGCTTCTGACTGGCTAGTAGTCCTTACCTAGCTACTGTCAGGGGACGCCCTCATACTCTGCTTCTGACTGGCTAGTAGTCCTTACCTAGCTACTGAGCATGTGCGACTCGCAACAAAGATGTAACAGCAGTGAGAGGTCTCACTCTGTAGCTAAAACAGAGACCTGAACACAGGGTGAAAAGAGGAGCTGCAGCAATGGGCAGTACAACAAAAATATGGTGTTTTTTGAAAATTAAACCATGTAAACCTATTCTGATATAACCTCAAAATACAATTATGAACCTGAAAATGAGCATAATATGAGCACTTTAACTTTGTTTTAAACGGTTCTATATGCATGAAATCGTACTTACTACTTCCTTATTGTGGCTCTTGGCAGATAGCCGTCATAGTTTAGGATAGAGCAGGCCTTTCCCTGGACACTCCCCTGCCAGTTTCAGTACAATAGTTAGGCCGTGTGTGTGTGTGTGTGTGTGTGTGTGTGTGTGTGTGTGTGTGTGTGTGTGTGTGTGTGTGTGTGTGTGTGTGTGTGTGTGTGTGTGTGTGTGTGTGTGTGTGTGTGTGTGTGTGTGGTCCTGTAAATAAAGGTGCTGCTGTCTTTCTGTGTTCAGGTGGAGTTAAACAGGATCTACCGTATGCATGTCACCCAGCAGAAGGTTGGTGGGAGCGTCTACATCAACTCAAGGTCTGTGTTCAAACGCATTGAACTGAAAGAGGGCCGGTACGTCATCATACCCACGACCTTTGACCCCGGCCTGGAGGGCGAATTCCTGCTCCGCACCTTCACCGATGTGCCGTCCGACTGCAAGTAGGGACCCACTGGTCTTGTTTTAGCTTGAACTCAGCGTTCCTTGTTTTCTGCGGGAGACTTTTAGTGTTCTTTTTGGTTCAGCAGCAGCATTACTGGATATTGAAAAAAAAACAGAGCGCTGGAGTTTAACCCTCTGAGGACGAAAGACGCAAAAAGCGATATTACAAAATTTCATTTCAGACTTTGGTTAACAAGCGCTGAAAACAATTGGTACAACACATCATAAGTTAAGGTTTGTTTTCAAAAGAGATTTGAGGGATTTCAAAAGGCAAACATCAACGTTTCAGCTTTAGAGACAAATTATCTCTTCACACATTGCTCTAGAAAATAATTGGGCGTCACTGTACCGAAGGCTGAGTTTGTGCTGAACATTTTGATAGGAAACACATGGGGGTCAGTTATATACAAATACTTAAAAAGGTACATTTAAGAAGATATGTGAAAATGCCCTTAGAGTCTAAAGCTGCAGACACACCGACCAGACGGCCGACCCTCAGTTGAAAAGGCAGTCGGACTGATCGGTCTCCCCGAGTTGGTCAAAAAAGTGCCTCGGAACACACCAAAGAGACGAGACGTAATACGTCTCCATAACAGCAGGCGGCGCTAATCTGTATTGTCGAACAGACTCGAGTCACTGACCTCACCAGACTGTCCAACGGCCGATTATCGGCTTGGTGTGTCAGCGCCTTAAGGCTCAGAGGGTTAAGAGACCATACGTATTTCTATATGTATTTCTTGACGTATAGAGCCTTGCATCGTCAGGCCCCTGTGTACATCTCTGACCTGCTCCAGTCGTCTATCACCAGTAGGTCACTAACTCCTATTGTCCACTAAGTGCGTCTAAAATAGGGGTTAGGTCTTCTGACCAGGGCTTACCATAGACTGCAAATAAAGATGGACGACACATTTCAACTTTAAAGTGAAGCCAAAATATCCCAGATACAGGCACTGCCATCTTGTAATTTTTGAGCCAGAATCTGTAGTGATCAGCAGTGGAGTCGCAGTATTAAAGTCCCGCCTATACAGCTGCCCGACCAATCGTGAGTCAATCCCAGCTGTCAGTCATGAGGTTCCAGTTTTATAGCATCAAATAACTAATAAAAACCAAACTTATCAGAAAAATGAACACTTGGATAAACATCAGCGTGATCAGAACTTCCTAAAATGACAGAAACCGCCTTTGAAAAAAAAAAATGATTTGACGTGTATTTTTGATTTTTTTTATCTAGCGGCAGCAAATGTAATTTGCATCCAGGGTCAGTCTAGCAACTCTCCGTTGGCTTGTGAGCTGGAAAAACCAAACTCTGGCCGGGCCAATCACATCGTGTATAGAGTCGGTGGGCGGGCTTATGCTTTAAGTTTTATTTTACTGGTTTTTATTCCACGTTTTTTTTGTTAATTTATTCTTTTTTTATTGCTTGTTCTTTAAAACATTATTATTATTATTATTATTATTATTATTATTATTATTATTATTGTTGTTGTGTGATTTTGTTCAACACAGGTTTGAACCTTAAAGCCTAAAGCTAATGACTGAGCAGCATCCCTTTTTAAACAACATGAACACACGGTTCTAGATAAAAACATGAGAGCAAATACGACATCTGTCTCTGTCCTGTCTGTCTGTCTGTCTGTCTGTCTGTCTGTCTGTCATTCTGTCTGTCTGTCTGTCTGTCTGTCCTGTAGGGAGTTGACTCTACATGAGCCTCCACAGACCTGCTGGTCTGGGTTGTGTGGTTATCCGTCTCTGGTCACTCAGGTCCACATACTGGCGGCTAATGGACTCGCAGGACAAGACTCTAATGGAGGTACATTTTACTTTTTAAGAGCCATCAACACTGGTACTATCAGCAGATCCAATCGAACTTTAACAGTATGTATTGTATAATGTGATTTCTATTCTTTTTTAAGGTGATTTTGGACATTTCAGTGTTTCTTAATCCAGGAATACATTAAATAAATTATGTATTTATTTAGTTTAGTTTTAAAGTTTAATTTGCCCTCTATTAATGTGTGTGTGTGTGTGTGTGTGTGTGTGTGTGTGTGTGTGTGTGTGTGTGTGTGTGTTTCCAGCGTCAGACCCCTACGTGATCATTCGTTGCGAAGGAAAGAAAGTTCGTTCTCCGGTCCATAAAAACACACGCAGCCCTGACTTCGACACCAAGGGGGTCTTCTACAGGAAGAAAGCCAACCAGCCAATCAGCATCGAGGTGTGTGTGTGTGTGTGTGTGTGTGTGTGTGTGTGTGTGTGTGTGTGTGTGTGTGTGTGTGTGTGTGTGTGTGTGTGTGTGTGTGTGTGTGTATACGTGTGTGTATACGTGTGTGTGTGTGTGTGCTGAAGCTGACAGAAAAAATGTGTAATCTTGTAGGAATATCAGATCTTTTACCACAGTGAGTAGAAGCACTTTGTTACAAATAACCTTCAAACTTAGGTAAAAGTTCAAAAGTATTCGCATCAAATTATACTTAAAGTATCAAAAGTAAAAGTACTTATTATGCACTATGGCCTATTTAAAATAATATTTTATAACAGTATGTTAACATAGTATAATAATAATAATAATAATGATGATGATGATGATGAAAATGGCCTTCTGAATAGGAGAGCTAGCGGCACTTTTATGCTAGCCTCAAAATAGCTATTTTTAAAACACTAAGAAGGCTCAACACAACATGAGACTTTGCTCCAAGTATCACCAGGGGCTCTACACCTTAACGGAAGCATTGACAACATTGTTCGTGTACCCAGAGTTTACTAAAAAGAAAGGTTTTAACAACTCACGTTAGCGGTTGTTCTTCCGGTCTCCGTCTATCGAGCCAGTCAGAAATAGTCGAGGGAGGAGAGTAAAGATGGAAAGCTCCTAAAGATTAGTTCCATATAAATGCACAGATTATTCGTTGTTTTGTCGTTAGTGAAACACAATATTGACCTTGTAGTTGAACAAGGAGCCTCATATAAGAATGACATTTCCTCCTATGGAGTCTGTTCATTCGCATTCGGAGATCGCCTATTTTGGACTGGGAAAATGGCGGATAGCGTAAACAACAACTGCTAACGTGAGTCGCTCAAAACCTTTTTTAGTAAACTCTGGGTACACAAACAATGTTGTCAATGCTTTTGATACCGAGTACCGATCCGATACCAGTGTGTCATATATTTGATTATGTTTTAACAGCTGTATACTACTATCCCTGTATGATGTGATATGATGTATAACAGCTGTATACTACTATCCCTGTATGATGTGATATGATGTATAACAGCTGTATACTACTATCCCTGTATGATGTGATATGATGTATAACAGCTGTATACTACTATCCCTGTATGATGTGATATGATGTATAACAGCTGTATACTACTATCCCTGTATGATGTGATATGATGTATAACAGCTGTATACTACTATCCCTGTATGATGTGATATGATGTATAACAGCTGTATACTACTATCCCTGTATGGATGATATGATGTATAACAGCTGTATACTACTATCCCTGTATGGATGATATGATGTATAACAGCTGTATACTACTATCCCTGTATGATGTGATATGATGTATAACAGCTGTATACTACTATCCCTGTATGATGTGATATGATGTATAACAGCTGTATACTACTATCCCTGTATGATGTGATATGATGTATAACAGCTGTATACTACTATCCCTGTTTTATGTGATATGATGTATAACAGCTGTATACTACTATCCCTGTATGATGTGATATGATGTATAACAGCTGTATACTACTATCCCTGTATGGATGATATGATGTATAACAGCTGTATGCTACTATCCCTGTATGGATGATATGATGTATAACAGCTGTATACTACTATCCCTGTATGGATGATATGATGTATAACAGCTGTATGCTACTATCCCTGTATGGATGATATGATGTATAACAGCTGTATACTACTATCCCTGTATGGATGATATGATGTATAACAGCTGTATACTACTATCCCTGTATGGATGTGATATGATGTATAACAGCTGTATACTACTATCCCTGTATGGATGATATGATGTATAACAGCTGTATACTACTATCCCTGTATGGATGATATGATGTATAACAGCTGTATACTACTATCCCTGTATGGATGATATGATGTATAACAGCTGTATACTACTATCCCTGTATGGATGATATGATGTATAACAGCTGTATACTACTATCCCTGTATGATGTGATATGATGTATAACAGCTGTATACTACTATCCCTGTATGGATGATATGATGTATAACAGCTGTATACTACTATCCCTGTATGATGTGATATGATTTCTATCTTTGTTGTCGGTCTGGCTCAGGTTAAACTCTTTGTGAAACGTGAACAAACACAAACAATTAATGCCACAGAACTTTCTGTTATTATCCAGTTTGACAGTCAGTTATAACGGAAAAAGAAATAAATAAACTACTTTAATGTAGATTTTCTTTAGGGCTTTATTACGTGGTATCGGATCGGTGCTTGAACTCCAGTACTTCCCGATACAGTTATCAGCGTTTTAGGCAGTATTGGAGGCAATACTGATACTGGTATTGGTATCGGAACATCACTAATGTCTGTGTGTGTGTGTGTGTGTGTGTGTGTGTGTGTGTGTGTGTGTGTGTGTGTGTGTGTGTGTGTGTGTGTGTGTGTGTGTGTGTGTGTGTGTGTGTGTGTGTGTGTGTGTGTGTGTGTGTGTGGTCGTCACTGCGTCTCTCAGCTCTACAACCACAACGTGTTGATGGACTCCTTCCTGGGTCAGGTGACCCTGCCGGCCCAGCAAGGCGACTTCCAGCAGACGCTCCACCTGAGGGACAAGGGTGACCGCCGCGACAACGACCTGCCCGGAACCATCACTGTTGTCATGGTGACCAGCACGGTGCTCACCAACATCTGAGACGCACCACGAAACCGTCCAGTCAGCTAAAAGTTTACCAAATTAAGTTTACCCCCTTCCTGCTGCTTCTTCTTCTTCTTCTTCTTCTTCTTCTTCTTCTTCTTCTTCTTGTTTCCCAGCGATTGACTCTCTTAATGTTGTCATTACGTTTTTAATACATGTGTCCTTTCCAATAAAAACGCTGTTCTTTCATGTCGCCAACTGCTGTTTTGGGCTTTTCTTTTTTTGAGTATCGGTTTGGGCACCGGCACCGTTAAGAGTGTCGTTTTAGCACCGATATCGGGGCGCCCGGACCAACTAGGCGCTGCGCTACCCCTGGCGTCGCACCGCCCGGATTTGCCGCTTTGCGCTGCGCTCAAAGTTCGAGTTATTTCAACTTTGACCTAGTTGCCGCTGAGATAACCGCATGCTGTTACCTAGCAACGGGAAATAGCGTCCTTGCCACCCTTGATGATGAATACCTGCGCTGCTCTTACGGCGCGCAGAGAGCAGAGACCCTCCTCCACAACGCCGCGGAGGAGGGTCTGGCTAGTCCACTAGGGCTTTGACTTTTGCCCAAAAATCATATTCGAAGTTTGTTTATTAATATTTGAATATATTTGAATATCTATTAATAATATTTTGACCTTTAAATGCCTTCAATAAGACCTATATTGGTATCAAACTTCGTATGTGTTCTGTCCACCAGAGGGCAGCGTATCAGTCAATAGGCAGGTTATGATGTTCTCAGAAGAAGACTTATTAAAAGTCAGGCCCTGGATTAAACACAAACAGTATGCTTCGACAGGAGGTTCGGAGCTTTCACCGTAGCCTACATAAGTGGCCTGATGTTTATACTTGTGCGCTTAGCAATGCTGTATAGTCCACACAGCATTGGGAGGGAGAAAAACGTGCTCTGGTTTATTGACATTTCTTTAAACCAATCGCAATCGTGTTGGGCGGGGCTAAGCGCCAGACGGAGCCACGGTGCCTCTGCAAAACAGCCTCTGGAAGGAACTTGTTTTGGTGGAACATGTGTACGTTCAAAAGTAGTTTTAGTTGTGCAACAGAAAACTCAGATTGGACAGATATTCTAGCTAGCTGTCTGGATTTACCCTGCAGAGATCTGAGGAGCAGTTAACCATAGTCCTCACAAATCCACCGGAGGTTAGAACGCCAAGAAAGACAAAGGTAACGGACATCGGCGGAATTTTCCGACGGCTACAAAGCAACCCCAGAAGTGGACCGTTGTGGACACAGACCAGAGGGACACAGGCTCCAGAATGTGCTACGGATTGATTGATGCACAATTGCAGCCAGGTAGCCTTCCGGTAAAAGCTGTTTTGCAGCCTTGTGATTGGCCAACATCTTCTTCTTCTTTGTGAGATTGGGGTTATGTTGGTCACGTTGGTTTGGTATCCTCTTCACAGCACTTGAATTGTGTTTTTGCATTTTGAAAACCCTGTTTTTTTAAAATACGCGTGTATGTGTGCTAGAGTTTGGATTCTCTACCCAAACCGAGCCGGGCCCTTGACCAAGCATTTGTGTTTTTTTAATCATTACTTTATCAGTCTTATTCGGTGGGGAGCAAGCTCTGCCTCTCTAGCTTCTCCCGTAGCTCTGGGTGGGTGTCCTGACCTGACCTGAGTGGGAGGTAAACTGGGCTACATCGTGTCTCCCCCCTCTGCATCACTGTCGTCGGCCAGTGCGTCGGCATGCAGACCGTGGAGAAGGACGGTATTAATTAGGTGATGGAGACCAGAAAGTCTCCTATATGGTTCAAGGCTTTGATTATGTTGCTGCTTTGATCTGTTACCCACACAATTCTTTTTAAAGATTATTTTTTTGGGGGCTTTTCCCTTTATTATAGTGACAGATGGGGGATGACACGCAGCAAAGGGCAGCAGGTCGGATTCGAACCTGGGCCGCTGCAAAGAACTCAGCCCACATGGGGCGAACGCTCTGAGGCCGCTCCTACCCACACTATTCTTTTTACGTTTCTTCATTCGGATCATTTGCGATATGTTCAATTCTGAATAAACAAACCGCAGTTTACATGCTTCGTCCTTGTTGCGTTATTCATTAAGATATTTCTAAACAGATTTCTGTAGTTCGTGTAACTCAGAATTGTAGTTGAGAACGTCAGTTATAACGGCCCACGTATTAAAAATTGTCGGGTTTAGATCGGGTTCGGGCTCATAATTCCAGTTAATGTGTCGGGCCGGGCCGGGCTCGGACACAACGTGCACGGGCTCGGGTAGGGTCGGGCTTGATTCTTTGGGCCTGATCTAAGCTCCAACGTGTGCACTAGGACCTATATAGGTTATAAACATGATTTACGATCGCTCGTGTTTATCAACTACTACTTAGTGTCTCAGTTTAATTCTACATTAAAATAAAATGTATCTGATGCTAAATTTAAGGAAATGTGCACTTTGGTGGCTTTTTTTTTTTAATGCTGATTTTTTTTTTTTGTTCCATAAGGGAAAGTATTTCAGTCATGGAGGGGATGTGAGAGGGGTTATCTAGGATGGCTTTCATTTTGCCATTAATGAACAACTTCAGCTCAAGTTGTTGTTTGTATTTCCTGTATCCTTGTGCATAATTACAGCAATAGACCTTTTTCACAGCAGACATGTTGAAATGTCATAGGAGGAGAAACACAGGTGTATTCAAAACCATTAATGATGGCTGCATTCCACTTAGGAGAGGCCCTGGTATGGTGCATGCTGACTCACTGAACTAGCTCACTGGGACACTTGATGGAACTCAGCCATTGTTAAGGTTATCAATTTCAGCTGTGCTTTTCCTACTATGACAAGTCCAAATGTCTGCTGGGAAAAAGGTCCATTGGTACTTTGAAAGAGGTCTACGCCTCTTCTGAATACTGAGCACCAAACGGGACACAAACAGAGTTACTGTTTAAGACCAAAGACAGTAAATATGGGAGTTCATTCATCAGGTGGACGGATGAGGGATGGAAGTAACAAAAATGAATTGATTAAAAATGGAAGATGTGAAAATGCTTGTGAATTGAAAAATAGAAAAATGTGAATTCAAGTGATTTGATTAATTTAAAGCTGATTTGATTAAGCGCTCATGATATGATGAAAAGCCACGTTTCATAATGTTCCCCATCAGCCATCATTCACGACACAAAATTGCCATTTATCATTTAAGGAAAGTTGCCTCAAGGGTGGAAGCAACGACCACAAAATTAGAAGAGAACAAAATGAAGTCAGGAGAATTCATGCAACTTTTTAAAAGGGTGTCGGACATCTTTCAGAGAAATGTGAGAGGAAATGGAGCCAAAACCACTGACTATTGAAGAGAGGAGGTGGGGGGGGGGGGGGGGGGGGGGTGAGAGAGAGACAGTTGTTTTTATCATAACAATTGTATCATTTTTTGCTGTTTAAATGTCTTATGTATCCCTGTACGGTGTCCTTGAGTGCCGAGAAAGGCACCTTTAAATACAATTGTATTATTTTTTATTATTATTATAATGTAACACTGCCATGTCTGGTTATTATGGTCTGTTTCTGCATGTTTTGGTTAGAAATAGTTGAAGCATCCGGCTGAAGTAATCTATGTCCTTCACATGAGTCTACAACCACTGAGGCTGACGTGTCTTCAAACACAGATTATGCGGAGATGTGAGGAAAAACCAGCGGTGTGTGTGTGTGTGTGTGTGTGTGTGTGTGTGTGTGTGTGTGTGTGTGTGTGTGTGTGTGTGTGTGTGTGTGTGTGTGTGTGTGTGTGTGTGTGTGTGTGTGTGTGTGTGTGTGTGTTTGCAGCCATTCTGCTCTGAGGTCTTCTTGTGAGTGTCGACAAACACTGACACCACTCACCTCAAACTCTATCATCAGCAGCTTCTAATTTGTGGTTTTAACAAGCATGACTTCTTTATCTCATCATCAGAGGAAACTTTGAATCATAAGGCTTTATCAAGTCATCTATATCCATTGGACGTGTCTAAAAGCTTCGCAGTATGTGCCTAACCTTTTGACCTGAACATTTTCAGTGTTATCTTAACTTACTGCACAGGGAGGGGTGATCTAATGGATAGTTAGGAGTTAAGGTTGAATAAGTCCAAAAACAAGTTACATTCTGTTACACCATGGCCACTGAGAAAGTTCCTATTCTGAGAACTGAGAGGTGTGTATAGTCTGACCGGTGTTTGTTTGCTGTGACCAATAAGACAACAGCAACATGGAGCTTTAGGTTTGTGTCATGCACAGAGAGTGCGTGTTGAGCGATAGACCAGAGAAAGAGTCATATCTTAACTTACTGCACAGGGGGGGGTTGATCTAATGGATAGAGTTAAGGTTGAATAAGTCCAGTCCTTAAAGAAATAGTCAAGAATAGTCATTTTATAGATTTATCAGCGACCTCCTCAACCCTTTTCACCGGCAGCTGTTACATTCATTTTGGTTTGATTCACCGTTCCACCGTTTTCCTTCCTAACAGTATTGCCAAAACAAAAATAATAGTTCTAAAATAGTTCTCTAGGATTGTATTTCAATACTTCTGCTATATAAGGCAACTTTAACATTGATTTGTATCCTTGGAAACAGCAACTCACTCAAGATCCATTTAGATGCTGTCCGATCATATCAGATGATCTTCATCAGTAGAGTACACTTCACGGACGAGACCGTACCAACTCGCTGTTACCATGTGCTACGATTGAAAGAGAGGTGACATTGTCTGGTCAGCTTTCTAGAAAATGGTTTTTAATAAATGAACCCAAAACATAGCTGAAACTTTGTGTGTGTGTGTGTGTGTGTGTGTGTGTGTGTGTGTGTGTGTGTGTGTGTGTGTGTGTGTGTGTGTGTGTGTGTGTGCTTGTTTTACTATATTCGTGGGGTCTAAAAACCGGGGAATACAGTATACTTGTGGGGTCTGCACAGCCTTGTGGGGCCCAAAATGCTGGACCCCACAAGGTTAAAGGGCTGTTTGAGGGTTAAGACTTGGTTTTAGGATTAGGGTTAGAATTAGGTTATGGTTAGGGTGAGGGTAAGGGTTAAGGTTAGGCATTTAGTTGTGATGGTTAAGGTTAGGGTAAGGGGCTAGGGAATGCATTATGTCAATGATGGGTCCCCACAAAGATAGCGAAACAAATGTGTGTGTGTGTGTGTGTGTGTGTGTGTGTGTGTGTGTGTGTGTGTGTGTGTGTGTGTGTGTGTGTGTGTGTGTGTGTGTGTGTGTGTGTGTGTGTGTAGACGGTTGCCATGATGTTTTTATCATAATGTAACACTGCCATGTCTGGTTATTATGGTCTGTTTCTGCATGTTTTGGTTAGGAATAGTTGCTTTATAGTTTCCTACATGACTAACATTAAAGGAGATTTCATTTCATTAAAGTAGGGGGACTTCCTCCCGGAGCGAGACCAACTATAGCAGAGCCTGAGAGGTTGATAAGTGTCGATTGGCTATTACTCGTATAACATCCAGCCAACCAGATAGAGTTGTGGGCGGGACATCAAGTGAGACCCAGTGGTGTGATTGGAGGGAGAAACAGAGCTGTAGATGAGCCAAAGTAGAACACTTTTAAATTAATTAACTTTATATCAGTAAAATAAAGATAAAAATCGTTGGTGGCTAACCAACATCTCTTACTTACTCTACTTTTAAATAAATTTCATTTTTACATTTCAATGTTCTTTGGTACAGCACTTTGGTCAGCTTAAGCTGTGTTTAAATTAGTCTAGAAATAAACTTTACTTACTTAAATTCAACATAAGAAACCTTTTTACATACCGAGACATATGTTGCTTTTAATAATTAAAATCAGAAATCAAAATTAAAACAATAAAAACGGGGTTCCAAGTGTTATTGTTTAATTATAATCTTTATTATACAGACAACTGATTATAGACTGATATAGACCAAGGTATAATAACAAGTATATAACACTGACAACACTGCAGGATACAACAAATATAAATGCATTCAAATTCCTCTACAGTAGTATAAAAAAATCACAATCATTTGATTTAAAATAAAACATCAGAACAGTAACACAAGATAAAATGGTAAAGGTAAAAACAAGCTTAGGTGACTAATGTTGAAAGGTTAATTACCAACAAAAATATTAAAAACAATATCACATAACATAACCCTCCTGTGGGTCAGGGTGCCGCCCGAAGCAGTGATCCCTATAATCACACGGATCCACAACAACATCAAGAAAAGCAAAAGACAAAATATATATACAATATAATATATACATACAAAACAAACTAAATATATATACAATATAATACAATATATACATACAAAACAACCTAATGCAGACGATAAGGGAACATCTGCACCCTGTCACGATCAAATGTTGACTTCTAACTTTCAAAACTAATATTTTTCAGTATTTTCTAATATTATAATAATCATTGGTATTATAACTGTTGGCATTTGTCTTGTTACCCATCGTATAATTCACCTACTGTACTTTTTACTGCATTTCATTTAATAATTATAATTTTAATAATAATATCACATACAGTTTATGTAGTTTTTTGTTTGCTGTTTTTGTAATCTCTCTCTCTGTCTTTCTCTGTTTTTGTGTTCATGTTCAAATCTTTTATTTGCATGAATGTCTAACATCCATTTTTTTTAAATCAAGTGTATAACACGCTGTATTAAAGGAACACACCGACTTATTGGGACTTTAGCTTATTCACCGTATCCCCCAGAGTTAGATAAGTCCATACATACCCTTCTCATCTCTGTTTGTGTTGTAACGCTGTCTGACGGCTCCACCGTTAGCCTAGCTTAGCACAGATCCTGAAGGTAATTGGTTCCAACTAGCCTACTGCTCCCAATAAGTGACAAAATAACACCAACTTTTTCCTATTTCCATGTTGTGATTTGTAGAGTCACAGCGTGTACAAATAACAAGGTCACATGAGACACAGCCATCTTCTAACCGTATATAAACTGGGAACTATATTCTCAGAAGGCGAAGCACTGCAACTTGGGCGGAGTGATTTGCTCGCAGCACCTTAGAAGCCCCGTGGTGATGAGTAGAGTAACAACTGTGCTTTTCAGGTGTTGCGCTAAGAGAAGGGTATGTATGGACTTATCTAACTCTGGGGGATACGGTGAATAAGCTAAAGCCCCAATAAGTCGGCGTGTTCCTTTAAAGCCAATGATGAAATGATCATATGCATATTAAGTCTCTCTCTGAGCTGAAAGCTGCTCTCCTCTCCTGGTCCTCTGGTTCACAGCGACTACAGCAGCACAGAGCATCAGCAGCAGGACACTGAGCACTGAGCATCTCACTTTGAAGAAGCTGGAGTAAATCCCAAAGGGCTCTCTGTACACTAACACAGTTCTGCTGGTTGACACACACTGTGAATATGGATCAATAACTGCACACCAGTACTCCCCTGTGTCTTCCAGTGAGACATTAGAGATAACCAGGCTCCCAATATTATAGTACCTGCTCACTCTACTCATGCTCTGATTAGACCTTACATCAAATATTCTTCCCTCTGTTCGGTTCGACTTGATGAACCAATAGTGCCCCATACCCTCTCCCAAATCTCTGCACCTGAGCGTGACTTCTTCTCCCTCTGAGAAGAGCTCTACAGCAGGTGGGCAAAATTTGGGGCACACAAACAGATAATACATTTTAATTCTCATAGAGGCAATACAGTAGTACACACCTGTTTGATTTAATGTTAGAGATGAAAACACCAGCGAGTAGTTTTGGTCCACCGAAGGAACAGTCTGGTTTTGTTGTCCTGGGTCAATGTAGGACATTCCTTCAAACCAACGTGGAGGCTGGTCATCAGTGGAATCAGTGACAGTGCACGACAACACAGCCGTCTCTTCCACTGAGTGGTAGATCATCTCTGATCGTAGGTTCAACTCTACAGTGTGACTGCTAACACACTGCTGTTGGTTCATCACCAGACAGGTGTAGTTTGTAAAGTCTGTGGCTGTGACATTGAATAAACGAAGAGCTGATGTGTTTGCCACCACTTGGTATCTTCCTGTAACATCGTCCATCACTGATTTCGTACTGTCCCCAAAAACTCTGCTCCATGTTTCTTGCTGATATCTAGAGTCCCGTTTGAGCCACTGGACATCCAGATTATCAGCTGCTCCCTTACATGGCAGGTCCGCTGTTTCTCCAAGTCTAAAATACTTCAAATAGTCTAGATTAGATCTTCTCTCACCCATTGAACTACAAATAGTAATATTGATGCTTTTCTCATGTGTCACGTTGCCCTCAGTCCAACACTCCTCTTGGTACAGGCCGGAGTCTGAATGCGTCAGGTTGATGATTAAGTAATAATTTGACCGGTCGTAAAGTCGTCGTTTCAAGTCTCCAGGTAGTGTGGAGTTGTTGGACCCGAGGTCAGAGGTGTTCCACAGGACGAGCTTCTCCTCACCAACAGATCTGGAGATCAGGCAGTAGTTGGTGTTGTTGGGGAGGTTGAAGACGTAAAAGCCCCCTTCCTCTCGGATGATAAGTTCTTCTGCGTGGATGTTGTTGATGAGCGCAAACAGCAGGAAGGAGAGCTCTGCGACTGCAGCCATTCTGCTCTGAGGTCTTCTTGTGAGTGTCGACAAACACTGACACCACTCACCTCAAACTCTATCATCAGCAGCTTCTAATTTGTGGTTTTAACGAGCATGACTTCTTTATCTCATCATCAGAGGAAACTTTGAATCATAAGGCTTTATCAAGTCATCTATATCCATTGGACGTGTCTAAAAGCTTCGCAGTATGTGCCTAACCTTTTGACCTGAACATTTTCAGTGTTATCTTAACTTACTGCACAGGGAGGGGTGATCTAATGGATAGTTAGGAGTTAAGGTTGAATAAGTCCAAAAACAAGTTACATTCTGTTACACCATGGCCACTGAGAAAGTTCCTATTCTGAGAACTGAGAGGTGTGTATAGTCTGACCCGTGTTTGTTTGCTGTGACCAATAAGACAACAGCAACATGGAGCTTTAGGTTTGTGTCATGCACAGAGAGTGCGTGTTGAGCGATAGACCAGAGAAAGAGTCTTATCGTAACTTACTGCACAGGGGGGGGGGTTGATCTAATGGATAGAGTTAAGGTTGAATAAGTCCAGTCCTTAAAGAAATAGTCAAGAATAGTCATTTTATAGATTTATCAGCGACCTCCTCAACCCTTTTCACCGGCAGCTGTTACATTCATTTTGGTTTGATTCACCGTTCCACCGTTTTCCTTCCTAACAGTATTGCCAAAACAAAAATAATAGTTCTAAAATAGTTCTCTAGGATTGTATTTCAATACTTCTGCTATATAAGGCAACTTTAACATTGATTTGTATCCTTGGAAACAGCAACTCACTCAAGATCCATTTAGATGCTGTCCGATCATATCAGATGATCTTCATCAGTAGAGTACACTTCACGGACGAGACCGTACCAACTCGCTGTTACCATGTGCTACGATTGAAAGAGAGGTGACATTGTCTGGTCAGCTTTCTAGAAAATGGTTTTTAATAAATGAACCCACAACATAGCTGAAACTTTGTGTGTGTGTGTGTGTGTGTGTGTGTGTGTGTGTGTGCGTGCTTGTTTTACTATATTCGTGGGCTCCAAAAACTGGGGAATACAGTATACTTGTGGGGTCCCGACAGCCTTGTGGGGCCAAAATGCTGGACCCCACAAGGTTAAAGGGCTGTTTGAGGATTAAGACTTGGTTTTAGGATTAGGGTTAGAATTAGGTTATGGCTTAAAAAACGTTGAAGACCCCTGTATTAATGGATAAGGTACCAGCAGGTTTAGGAAATATGTCTGTCTATGACTGCTATAAATCATTTTTGTGTGTGCATTTATTTTACAGAAATCGACATCCATCTACTATAGATTGCTCTGGTATCATATAAGTTATTATGGTAATATAGAGGGGTAGTATTGAAGTTTAAGCTCTATCTATAGTAATGAATATGTGAGTGAATGTTATGTATTTATGCCTGATATCATGTGGAAGTTGTTGATTGGTCACCTCCTACGACAGATGGCTTCTCAGGATGTAACACCATTTGCCTGAAGACGGTCTAGTACCCAAACGTTGCCTGCTTTTAAACTTTATATATTTTTTGCATGTTAGACTGTACGCAGGAGCTTCAATACAGGCAATAACCTAATTTTTAGGCTATTTTGCTTCCATAACGTGCCTTCTTTTAGTGGAAAAAAAAACATGTAGTACAAAAAATAATGTCCTAATGTAAATAATCAGCCGGTAAAGCTTCATGTTGATATCTGTGAGTCTAAATATTTGACCCTGTTCACCTGTAATGTCTTCAAAATGTCTGAATTTTACAATGCATATCTTTAAAGATTCTAGAAATCTATGCACATTTGAATAAGATAAAGCCTAATTTTTCATATTCAAACTTAACATTTCAGAAAACTGAGGCAGCTCGACCTTTAATGAAGAGTTCATGGAGTTCTTCCCTCTCAACACTAGATGTCTCTGTCTACATATTCTTCTCCTCATTTAGGACCGTACATCACACACTGTGTGCTGTGAGGAAAACAACGCATGACTCAGTAATGTTATATCCAGGTTACATTTGATTTAAAGTAGTTTTAGTTCTGTTTTTTAAAGTTGAAGGGGCTGGAGCCAAGTCACAATGTTGTTATTTTGGAGCTCCAGAGCAGAGATCGTGTACGGGCTGCAGCTGTGGCTCAGGTGGCGAAGCGGTCGATCAACAATCATAAGGCCGGCGGGTCGATCTCTGGCCCCGCAGTCCCATGTCGAAGTGTCCTTGGGCAAGACATTACGTTACATGTCATTTAGCTGACGCTTTTATCCAAAGCGACTTACAATTAAGTGCTTTCAACTAGGACTGGGAAAAAAATTGATTTGATTTAAAAATCGAGTTGGTAGGTCAATTACATTTTTTATGGCGAATGGTGCTACTGTTTACATGTTCAATTCAACTAAGAGTTACCTCAGGATTTTATTTGTTGTTTTATTAGCTCAATCCAAATACGGTATAAATAATTTGGATGTTTAACAATCTTTGTTGCACACTGCACAGTGACTTTCAGTTAGAGAAAGGGTTTGCCTCTGCAATTTTGTTTATGTTGATGCACTTTAATTAAATACAATAAATATATATTTTTAAAATATATTTACAGTTCGCAGTTATTTTGTTTTAAATGGAAGGGGGGGGAATCGAATCGTAAATCGCAGATTTTTTTAGGGAAAAAAATCGCCCAGCTCTACTTTCAACCCTAAAGGTTCAAACTCCAGACAACCAGTAGTAAGTGCAAGTACATTAGCTTTAAATAAGCAAAGCTACAAAGAGCCATATGAAAGTGCAGCTTTAAGAAATATATATATATATATATATATATATATATATATATATATATATATATATATATATATATATATATATATATATATATATATATATATATATACAGTATCTCACAAAAGTGAGTACACCCCTCATATTTTAGAAAATATTTCATTATATCTTTTAATGGGACAACACTGAAGAAATTACACTTTGCTACAATGTCAAAATAACTCAACACACAGCCATTAATGTCTAAACCGCTGGCAGCATAAGTCAGTCCACCCCCCATGTTAAATTCCCATAGAGGCAGGCAGATTTTTATTTTGAAAGGCCAGTTATTTCATGGATCCAGGATACTACGCATCCTGATAAAGTTCCCTTGGCCTTTGGAATTAAAGTAGCCCCACATCATCACATCCCCTTCACCATACCTAGAGACTGGCACGGGGCACTTTCCATAAAATCATCTCTCAATGCAAATCAAACCAGCTATTAGGATAACTGAAATTAAGCCATGCCAGTCTCTAGGTATGGTGAAGGGGATGTGATGATGTGGGGCCATTTTAATTCCAAAGGCAAAGGGAACTTCATAAAAAAAAAAGATATAATGAAATATTTACTAAAATGTGAGGGGTGTACTCACTTTTGTGAGATACTGTATATTTAAAAAAATATTTTTTTTTTGTTTATCCGAGGTGTAGTCGGAAGAGATATGTTTTTAGCCTTCGGCGGAAGATGCGTAGGCTTTTGGCCATCCTGATGTCAATAGGGAGCTCATTCCACCATTCGGGAGCCAGGACAGCAAAAAGTCTGGATTTCGTCGAGTGATTAGTTCTCCCTCGCAAAGACTCTGAACCCTGAATGTCTCTCTATGCTGAGACATCGGTGTGGGAATGTTTATCGCACTGGAAGTCACTTTGGATAAAAGCATCAGCTAAATGAAATGTAATTTGGCGTAAACAGCATTACTCATGTTAAAACCTATTTAAGAGAATGAATGGTGATATTTTCTTCAGTAATTGAACTTTGCTCCATTGGTTTGCCGGTCCAGTCGGAGAGACTGAGGGAAAAATTACACAAAGTTGAAGTTATTATAAAACCCTAAAAGATTTGGGGCTTTTGAGAAAACATTTCGGGGCTGGAGCCTCAGAAGCCCCCCCAGTTGCTCTCCGCCCCTGTGACAGTGTCTTAGTCACGGCACAAAAATAGCTATACACAAAGCCTGAACACAAGCCCTGTTTGCACATAGTTATATTAAGCAAAATTGTGGTTTTGACTTTTCTCAGCCAGAGACGTGTTTTTAGTTTACTGCAGTGAGACAAAGCTGCATAATGTTCCACTTTCATCTCACATTTGATGTTGTTGTAAAAAAGGCCATTGTTATTAGAATTATTTGTTGATTAAATGTGGTAATATTTGTGTTTACACCTCAAAAGTGTGTTTTTTAGTAGCCTATCTTACCCTCATGTGTGTCTTAAAAATGTATCATTGAATTGCTCTCGATGAAATATACTCTTTATAAATTCCTACTTCTTTCTAGTTTTTGGTCCACATGCAGTGTTACACCTGAATGCATCGCCTTTAACCAAGGTATAGAGGAAGCTGGAATGACGGACTTTTCCCCAGCGACTATGAACGCACCACCGCTTGCTCTCTTCTGAGTAGCTGCGACCCGCCCTGGACTTTGAGCGCACCAGCCAATCGGCGAGGGGCGATTCTAACATTAACCAATGGCGTGTCCTGAGCGGCGTGTAAGGGGGCGGGTGTTTCTGTGCAGCAGGCTTCTCTGTGCCTCGCTAACAATAGCCTGGGATCGGCAAGTTTACTGTTAAAAAACCAGCCAGCAGGGCGACAGAGCAGAGCAGAGCTCATCCGAGAGGAGAGAAGAGTTTGCCGAATACATGACACGGTGTGTCCCGGTGTCGGAAATTGTCACTCCACATTCTGGGATTTACATTTGCAACCAGACAAGTGGTGAGTGAGCATTTCGACTTTATTTCTAAACCCCAGCTGTAGCCGATCATCTCCATTCTCTCAGCCAGGCATGGTGCGCTTGTGAATTGGGGGCTCATTTGCCTGTGAATAGGTAAAGGGTTAATGGTAACTGTAGGCTGGGACCTCACTGTTACTCTCTTATTATTATATATATCATCGCCCCGGACCCTGCAGGCCCTTCAGCCCGCACGGTGCGCGCTTGAAGTCAGCCACGACGAGGTTATTACAGTCGGGTGGTGTGATTATTTCTTTATTACACCGGTTTCCTCCCAGTTTACCAGCAGGCTGTGATAACATGGGAGTTTCTGCTGGCCAGCTGATAACACTGCAGGGCGAGTATCAAATGGTCGACAGAATGAATGGGTGACTGTCTGAGTGAATAGATAAATGGATACTTTTCCATCTCTGAAATGTACCTCCAGAGGACATTATTCATGAGAAAGTCCATGCTTTTCTGCTGTAATTCAGAGAGTAGACAGATCCCTGCTCTCACTCTCACTGCAGCCTTCAGATCTCTGAAAACAGTCCGATTTGAAGTGTATTTAATTATTATATAATTAGTATATAACGTTCTTGCTTTATTTTTTATGTTTTGATATATATATATATATATATATATATATATATATATATATATATATATATATATGTATATGTGTTCGTTGTGTTGCTTCTCTTTCTTTTTTGAAGAGGCATGTTCATGTTTTAGTTTTTCTCTCTCCTCTTTTGTACAAGGGGAGGACTCTGAATAAGCCTTTTTTGGCTTCTTTCCTCTTCTGCACTGTAATTGCTTTTTATTTATTTATTTATTTTTAAACTTTTCCATCTCTGTAATGTACCTCAAACTAAGGACACGATTCATGAGAGGTCCTTGACTTTCTGCTGTACGTTAGCCCGAGAATAGACAGAAACACTGCTGTCAGCCTTCAGAGCTCTGAAAACTGACTTTAAGTTTGTTTCTGGTGTAATACATTATAAGTAGGGCCGGGCCATATGGAGAAAAATCAAATATCACCATATTTTTGACCAAATACCTCGATATTGTGGGGTTAACAATTGGTGCTTTCACAAAATAGTTACACAATGAGATTTGTGATGAATAATCATCAGTAATGTGGATATAATGACTAAAAGCAAATAAGAGAACAGCTAGAACAGTCTGGTTAAGTTCAGAAAATGACATCACTTTACTGTAATGCCAGGACAGGAGACAACACTGACAAATGTCATATTACGATTTTAAGATATCCAAAATTTAAGACGATATCTAGTCTCATATCACGATATCGATATATTGCCCAGCCCTAATTATAAGTAGACGAGTCATCAGTGTTTAATATTGTTTAAATGTTTAATCTACTTGTACAGACTGATCTCACTAAGTGGCGTAAGTATGACACGCCAATTCTTATGCCATTTTGGCGTGTTATCAAGACGCATAATCGCTTTTTAGCGTGTTTATCAACGCCGTTTGGCCTCCATTGACCTACGCTACATGTGAATTATCGCCGTAGCGAGTAGTATGAAAGGACGCAGGGCTGCGGAGGTTGGTTGGGGTGGTGGATGGGTAAAACGCAGGACTTTCACCCAGGGGAGCTGGGATTGCATCCCGCATGTGGCATTTATTAACAGTTTTTTTTAAATGCGCGTGACGTTCTCGCGATAGCACGGCACGTTCTCGTGATGTGTATGTTAACATCTGCTGTATACAGCGTAGACGTACACATGGAGAGCTCAAAATGCGTACAGATAACACGCCATTTGGCTTTAGGAAAGTGGGCGTGTATGTTTACGCAAAGTCATGATGTCATGTTGACTTGAAAAAAATGATGTGTTAAATTTAGGGATGCACCGATCCGACTTTCAGTCCCGATACCGATGCCTGAACTTTGTGTATCTGTCGATACCCGATACCGATCAATATCGTTGTTGAATTAATAATACACTGTATACCTTCCACCTCACACCTTCCTTCCACCATGTGGATGAGACTAAAGGCACCAGACCTTCATAACCAGACATGACTTTCCTAACTAAGACAAAATAACATAGATGCAATGTATTGAATCTTATGTATTATGTATTATTTGTACACTCAACTCTTCCAGCATGCGATACACGTGCGACAGAGGGGAAAAAAACTAACACAACTGGATCGGCCCGTGGATCTGTTCATTTTTCTGATCCCCGATCCAGCTATTTTGTCAATATCGGGACCGATATCCGATCTTAATATCGGATCGGTGCACCCCTAGTTAAATTACTCCTGTTAATATTCAGTGGTACTTGAGTATGTTGATTTTCTACTACTTTATACTTTTACTCCACTACACTTATGTGATTACTTCAGTCATTCCGGGCAGATTGAGATTAATAATACAGAATGTAATGAACAAATTAATGATGTGTTATTATAGGTTATATAAACCTTTATTGATCTTCGGGGGGAAAGTGACGAGCTACCCAGCAGTGCATGTTTACAATTATCTCCACCTTTACCAGTGATGAACACATGAATGCATCAATTATACTATTATGAAGTGGGACATTTCTTTCATGAAGACTACTTTTACTTCTGGTTCTTAAAGTATTTTTTTTTGCCGTTAACACGTTTGAACTTTTACTTCAGTAAAAATATCTGAGTACTTCTTCTAATCACAGTTAATATTACATTGTATGCTGAATTCCCTTAATGGATATTTACTATTCAGTCCTTGTATCCAGTATAATGACCTAAAATAAGGCTGCAGCAAATGCCATGGGGACCTGGGCGTGGCTAAAGCAGCGTTTGGTGGCCCCACGTGAAGCACGAGGCCACCCAGTTGTCTCTTTGACACCTCGGGAGCATGAAGGAGAGCGAGGAAGGCCGGGAGGGGTTAATGACCCATCTGGGTCCTGTGGCTTTGGGCTTGGCTACTTCAGGAGAAAGGTGTGTGTGTGTGTGTGTATACGTGTGTGCGTACGTGCATGTGTATGTGCGGTTGTCTCTGTGCTAAGCTAAGCTAACTGGTTAGAAGAAGAAGACATGCCTTTATATATCTCGCAAAGGAGAAATTCACAGTTTTAGTGCAGTTGCACACACATTAAACACAGGCCTGGATTACACACATGCTCAGGACTTATACACACTAATGGAGAGATGAGGGGGCTGCTCCTTGGAGGAGTGCCCTGAGCAGTTGGGGGGGGGGGGGGTTCTGTGCCTTGCTCAAGGGCACCCTGGTTGTGCCAGGAGGTGAACTGGCATCTCTCCAGCTACCACTCTCTGTATTTTCATACCTGGACCACCCCAAACTGTTAGCTTCCTATTCATACTGTACAGACATGAGTTGCATCAAACTCTTGGCAAGAGAGTGAATTAGTGGATTTCCCAAAATGTCAAACTATTCCTTTATTGGTGTCGAGTCAGCAGTGTTGAGGTGAAGAGGGAGCAGAGCCTGGCCTCAGGAGATGGAGGATGACGCTACGCTAGACTGCTTTAGTTTACTTTGAAATGATCAGATAAAATAAGTAGCTGCAGCTATCAAACGCATGTATTCACCGGCAGATTTCTACAATCTGTTATGATCTTAACCCTCGTGTTGTCTTCCCGTCGACTGTGCAACCTTTTGTTTTTTCTGGGTCAAAATTTTAAACTTTTTCTTCAACGTTTTGGTCGTCTTTTTTGACACTTTTCCCGACGTTTTTGTCACTTTTTACGATGTTTTTGTCGCTCCCCCCCCAAGACTTTTTTGTTGTTTATTTGCAATTTTTTAAGCTTTTTTGTCATTTTTTTCACCATTCTTTTAACAATTGCTTTCTTAAATGCTATAAAATTGAATTAAACACCCACATTTTGTGAAAGTAGTGAACTGATCATTTATTTAACGTGTGAAGAGCGTTGTATGGAACCATTTGTTTGAAAGAAACCCAAATTCCTGATATAGAAAATGGGTCAAATTGACCCGAGAACAACAGGAGCGTTAATTACTTGGTAAGATGGATATTTTTCATTGCAGTGTAGACACTCACTCACTCACAGTACCAACAGAAATAGTGATATTTGCTGAGGAGCAGCCAGAAGCCTGCCAGCAGCTGAATAATGGATCGTCTGTCTGCCTGGAAGGCTGCATGAGCTGCTGAGCACGGCGTCTAGACGAACCCCCCGAAAGCCCAAAAGGACACGCTCTCTCCTCTCCCTCTGTGAAAACATCTGAATCCAGATGAAAGCTGTGAACCTGGATTGATTTCTTTATGCATGTTATCCTCTTCATTGATGTGAAGGCAGATGAAAGGAGCAGCGATGGCGCATCGCTAAGCTGTTAATATTATGGTTTAGAATCACAAAGATAGTCCTAATACTGTTGGTGTAATTACGATGATCAGACCTGGAGAGAGGATTGAAATTTAAAGAGAGACCATATGGTGGAGAACCACCCACTTACAGGCCTCAACAGTCCCGCCCACAGCCGACTCGGGAAGTAAAAATCCCGTTGATTTTCTCCGTAAGGATTTAAAATATCAGTCATGATGTCTAAACCATCCCATAATGTCTAAACCATCCCATAATGTCTACGTGGTTGTGTAACGAAGGTTTCTGCTCCTGTAGAAGCTAGAAGTCTGTATGAAATCAACCTTGTTTTAAGAAAAAACATGTTTTATCTGCGAATGGAGAAAAACTACACTACCCACAATCCTAAGCGTAACAGCAACGTCTCTGATTGGTCCAACTCGCTGTTACCATACAAATGTTTACCGTACCCACGAACGGCTAGAGCGAGCGAGCTACTGCCATTGAAGTCTGTGATAGTTTCTGTACACGGTCTTGTACCTTTTGCCTTTTTTTGCTGTTTTCAAAATGTATTTTTGCACCAAATCAAATGTGTTATGCTCACTATTCATCTCATAGCTGGTTGTCATGGTTCCAGACTTAAAATGCTTTATATCAGCAATTTCCTTATATAAGGCCACACCTTCAAGGACCATGCCATTGGTTAATGCATCCTGTATACGTGAAGGTGGCGGCATTATGGGTCACAAGCCCCGCCCCCTTCATGTTAGCGGATGTGACAAAAAAATAAGTTCTGATCACGCTGTTTGTTCAAGTGTTCAGTTTTCTGAAACGTCGTAATGGACAGCTGTGAGTGGGCGGGTGTATGGGCGGGACTTTGATACCGGCGGCGCCACCGCCTGGTCACTGCCGCGCAGACTCTGGCTCCACAATTACAAGATGCCAGCGCCCCTATCTGAGATATTTTGGCTTCACTTTTGTACAGTGGGAAGAAATGGAGACGCGTCGTCCATCTTTATGTACAGTCTATGTATTACACACACACACACACACACACACACACACACACACACACACACACGTTTGTTTCACTATCTTTGTGGGGACCCGTCATTGACATAATGCATTCCCTAGCCCCTTACCCTAACCTTAACCATCACAACTAAATGCCTAACCTTAACCCTTACCCTCACCCTAACCATAACCTAATTCTAACCCTAATCCTAAAACCAAGTCTTAACCCTCAAACAGACCTTTAACCTTGTGGGCTCCAGCATTTTGGCCCCACAAGGCTGTCCGGACCCCACAAGTATACTGTATTCCCCGGTTTTTGGATCCCACGAATATAGTAAAACAAACGCACACACACACATACACTCCTTTTACTTTTAATCTGCTCTTTCCCAGTATCACAAGCACACACCTTCCAATACACACAAGCAGCAAAAACTCCTCCGAGTGAACATGTGAGAGAGAGAGAAATGAATTCTAAGAGAGGAGTGAAAGTAGGTCTAATATAAAGAGGAAGGTTGTCTCTTATACCTCAGTCCTGCAGTCTCAACTGTGTGTGTATGTGTGTGTGTGTGGCTGAATATTTCAGTGTTGAAGTATTGCAATCACACCCTGCAGCCTCCCTTCCATAGAGAGTGTGTGTGTGTGTGTGTGTGTGTGTGTGTGTGTGTGTGTGTGTGTGTGTGTGTGTGTGTGTGTGTGTGTGTGTGTGTGTGTGTGTGTGTGTGTGTGTGTGTGTGTGTGTGTGTGTGTGTGCATTACATCACATCATTACATACTGTTTTTGTTGGACAGTGTGTGTCTGCTGAGAGATGAACACATGAGTGTGTATGTTTTCTCCACATGACTGCTGTGACTCTGTAACTGTGTTTGATCAACACACAGACCCATTGACAAGGTGAATGGGCTGTGTGTGTGTGTGTGTGTGTGTGTGTGTGTGTGTGTGTGTGTGTGTGTGTGTGTGTGTGTGTGTGTGTGCGTGTGCGCGTGTGCGTGCGTGCGTGCGTGCGTGTAAGCCGACCTAACCGATAAGACTGACTAATGTGCGTCCAGACTACAAAGCAACCCCGGAGTTTTCAAACTAAAACGTGATCTGCTTTCTAGTTCATCAGATCTTTGAACAGTTGCTGCCCTATTAACAAACATGGATCCAAAAGAGTCTTTACTACTGGCAACTTAAAGACATCACATCATATATT
This sequence comes from Zingel zingel, assembly GCA_023566125.1. Classification (NCBI taxonomy): domain Eukaryota; kingdom Metazoa; phylum Chordata; class Actinopteri; order Perciformes; family Percidae; genus Zingel; species Zingel zingel. Next base: position 39,281,015 of record CM042316.1, on the reverse strand, counting down.
CTGATGTTTTATGCATCACATGATCAGCAGATGAATCAATAATGGGAATAACGGGTAGTTGCAGCCCTGGATGGATGATAATGAATGATCTGGCCCGGCCGACTGCGGCGACGGGAACATTTCATTTCTCTGTCAGTTGGGAGGAAGGCGGCTGAGTTCCAACCCTGTAATCACCGATCATGATGTTTTCAAATGCCAACATCATGATATCATTTTTACAGAAATCACACAGCCGCTAGTGACTGCCCAACACTTCCACATATTCAAAGAGAAAGGCAGAAATGATGACTCTCTTCTCCTTAGATCAGTCTGTTTTCTTGTCCTTCCTCCTCTTCATCCCTCTCTCTTTCTCTTTGCCATCCTCCTCGTGTCCTCTTCTCTTTCCTTCCTCTTCTCCGTGTGTGTTCTTTCCTTACCATCCTCCTCCTCATCTGTCTCTCCTTTCCTTCTTCCTCTTCATCTCTCTTGCTTCTTTAACCGTTCCTATTTCTACTCTTCATCCTGCTCTCTTCCCTTCTTGCTTTGTCCTCCTCTTCACTCTTCTCTTCCTCCTCCTTTTCATCCCCACCCCTCTTCTTCGTCTTCTTCAATCTTTCCTTCCTCTATGACCCACGTGTCCGATGGCCTCTTTTCATCCCCTTCTTCACCTCTTCATCCCATGTTCACTCCTCTCCTCCAGTCTATCTGACGTAACCAGTGAAGCAACTATAACCCTATTATCTATAAATACCCCTTCCTTTCTCTCACTGTCAAACAGAGGAAGCCTCTCTTTTGCTCTCATCCACTTCCTTCCATCAACTAGTTATATTTGCTTCTCCATGCTAGTCAAGCCAGAGGGATTCTCTCACTTTCTATCTCTTCCTTACACATTTAAAGCAGAAGGAAACTATTTCAAATCAAAATGAAGGTGGCATATTTCCTCTGTAGTGCTTTGTGCCTTTGTGATTAAGGGAGAAACACATCAGCGCAGAGATGCCTGGGAATCAGTTGAAATGGAAATGACGCTCAAAACCTTAATAATTTAAGATCTATGATCTGTTCATCTATACTGTAAAGTTTGTTCATGTTGAAAGGTGAGGAGTAGGCCTGCACGATTAATCGTTTATAAAAGCATCAGAGCGCAACGCAGACATTTAAGTGGCACCGTAATCTGCGTTGCTATTTCGTCCGGTAGATACCGGGCACTCAAAAATGAAAACCGGCAGCTGATTGGACGAAATCCGTCACATGGGTCTGGTTTCTCTGGAAATTCAAAGCCAGACTGTCATGGCGGCTCGTTCAGAATACGATCTCATATTGGACTAAAATAGTTCACCGAAACGTGTTTCTGAGAACATTTTGAGAGAGAAATAAGCCGTGCAGTTGCTGAATCTGTCATTTCAGATCAACAAAGGTCAGTTTGAAAGATTTTCGGCAGATTATGAGAGACTCTAGTCACGCTCATCCCGCTCCCAGTTTCCGGGTTAGCTCTCCACCAATCAGATGGCTCATTTGAGTCCGACTGCCGGCAGTGCCCGCCCCGCCGATTATACATGTCAAATCGGCCAAAATGAAGGCCGACGGCCCCTCGGACGGACGACGGCACGGAACATACCCTATTGGCACCGGATTTTAACATGCGCCGTTAACAGAGAATTGCGTTGCCTGTATCTTTTCACGGCAAATGCGCATGTTTGGAAAGCGGTCGCACAACAGCTGAAATGGCTCCTTCATAGTGTCCTTCAACAGAGGAGGAATGTAGCACAATATGGATGTGAAAGCAGTTATAATTAGCCTATGTGACAATAACATTTGTTTTGGTTAAAATCAACAAATAATCGTGATAATTAATCGTGATCAATATATTGATCAAAATAATTGTGATTATCATTTTGGCCATAATCGTGCAGCCCTAATTTAAAATATATGATCTGTTATCTATACTGTAAAGTTTGTTAATGTTGAAAGGTGAGGAGCAGGCCTGCACGATTAATCGTTATAAAATCGCGATCTCGATTCACCCCTGTAACAGCCTGTATCAGGGCCATATTTAGTCCAGATAGAGCCTGTATCAGGGCCATATTTAGTCCAGATAGAGCCTGTATCAGGGCCATATTTAGTCCAGATAGAGCCTGTATCAGGGCCATATTTAGTTCAGATAGAGCCTGTATCAGGGCCATATTTAGTTCAGATAGAGCCTGTATCAGGGCCATATTTAGTCCAGATAGAGCCTGTATCAGGGCCATATTTAGTCCAGATAGAGCCTGTATCAGGGCCATATTTAGTTCAGATAGAGCCTGTATCAGGGCCATATTTAGTCCAGATAGAGCCTGTATCAGGGCCATATTTAGTTCAGATAGAGCCTGTATCAGGGCCATATTTAGTTCAGATAGAGCCTGTATCAGGGCCATATTTAGTCCAGATAGAGCCTGTATCAGGGCCATATTTAGTCCAGATAGAGCCTGTATCAGGGCCATATTTAGTCCAGATAGAGCCTGTATCAGGGCCATATTTTGTTCAGATAGAGCCTGTATCAGGGCCATATTTAGTTCAGATAGAGCCTGTATCAGGGCCATATTTAGTCCAGATAGAGCCTGTATCAGGGCCATATTTAGTCCAGATAGAGCCTGTATCAGGGCCATATTTAGTTCAGATAGAGCCTGTATCAGGGCCATATTTAGTTCAATGTGTTATAGGTCACTATTTTTGGTAGCCTACTGTACCAATGGCCAGTATGGACTTTATTCATTGAAGCCTCTCTGTTTACAGGCTTGCGGTGATGCTCAATGTGCTATAGGTGCCAAAAAAAATCTGTTTGGTACTGGCAATTTGTTTTGTTTGGTCACGGTTCATGTGTGCAATACACATTACACTTCGTGAGAAAGAAATCGTGGCAGAGAATTGTGATATCAATTATAAGATAAAAAATCGTGATTTCTATTTTTTTCTGAATCGTGCAGGCCTAGTGAGGAGCAGGAAGCTATACTGTAGATCAGAGGTGCCCAAATTCTTTCATATGAAGGGCCAAAATGCATCTGGATGGAAGGCCACGGGCTGATGTTGAAGAATACCGTAATTCTTGCCATTCTCCGTAGATAAAACGTACGTTATGTAATTTAAATGGGAAGATTACCAGCACTGTGCATTACATTGCCGTTAAACTCAGATTACGTACTTTTTAACTGCACAAAATGTACATTTCATAGTCATTGCTTTTAAAATAAGAAGAGAATAAGCATGAGCATGTCAAATCCATGGCGGGCCAAAACAAAGAGAGCACGGGCCAAACTTGGACCGCGGGCCCCAAATTGGGCGGCCTTGCTGTAGACGACCAATCAACGAAAATAACTGTACTGTATTTTAAGTATATTTTTAAAGTGCTAAAGCTGCATCTACACTGCTGCGTTTTTGGTTTAAAAACGAATATCTTTTACGCCTCGCATCGGCAGAAACGGAGAAGTTTTGGAACAGTGTTATATTTTATTAGCTGTTTTTTCTCTCTCTGCCTCTCTCTCTCAGAGATTTAAGGATCTTGTCAGATTTGTTTCCAGATGAGTCTCTCCCTTCCCCACGGGGATGTTTCCTGCTGTGTGATGCTGTGTTCTCACCTCGCTTCAACAGAGAGACGAGAACAACACCCTCGTCCCTCGCCAACACACGCTCCAAATTTTAAACATGGCCAGTCAAGCACCTTACGTGCACTCTACGTGCACTCTTTTTTTCCCCCGTAAAAATGATCTGTAACAGTAATCTGTGTCAGGTTTTTATTACATTTTAACATGTCAAAAATCAATGAAATAAACCATTAATTGATTAGGGATGCACTAGTCTATAGCCACGGCGGTCCGCTTCCGGGATTGCTCCGGTGCCACAGGAAACTCCGCCGGACGCATGTCTTTTCGCCGATGTCCGTTACCTTCCTCTTTCTTTGTGTTGGAATTTTAAAATCCGGTGGATTTATGAGGACGATTGTTAACCAGACTGATCTCAAGAAGTGGCGTATGTATGCCATTTTGGCGTGTTATCAAGACGCGTAATCGCTTTTTAGCGTGTTTATCAACGCCGTTGGGCCTCCATTGACTTTCATTACCTTGCGATTTGCTCCATAGCGAGTAGTATGAAAGCCCGAAAATCCGCATAGAGTGGTTGGTCGGGATCGTGTCTCACGTGTCATGTTTCCTAAACCCAACCCGTTCGCCGTGATGCTAATTCCTCGAGCCGTCTTTCCTGCTCCATCTCTGTGTCGCTCTTACACTGTTGCCTCTGTCAACTGAAAGCGTAGGATCCCAAAATGGTGGGCGGGCTCAGACACCTCCCAAATCGTCACGTGACAGCAAGCTACCATGACGTATGTCGTCATTCTCAATACGGCGTAGACATACACGCGGATAGCTGCTCAAAATGCGTACAGATAATACGCCACTTGGCTTTAGAAAGTGGCGTGTATGTTCATGCGAAGTCATGATGTCACGTTGGGTTAACGTCTCCTCAGATCTCTGCAGGGTAAATCCAGACAGCTAGCTAGACTATCTGTCCAATCTGAGTTTTCTGTTACACGACTAAAACAACTTTTGAACGTACACGTGTTCCACCAAAACAAGTTCCTTCCTGAGGCTGTTTTGCAGCGGCTCCGTGCGGAGCTTAGCCCCGCCCATGATGATTGTGATTGGTTTAAAGATATGCCATTAAACCAAAGCACGTTTTTCTCCCATCCCAGAATGCATTGTGGGCTAGCCAGACCCTCCTCCGCAGCGCTGTGGAGGAAGGTCTGGCAAAGCGAGATTAGGGATGCACCAATACCTGGGCTTTGGGTACCGAGGACCGACCCGATACCAGCGTTTAATTAATAAACTGTACTGCATGCCTCACTGTTCAGAAGTGACGGGGATCATTCCTTTACGTGTTTGGGAATGATGCACCAACAACATCAAGACATTAACGCGGCCTCGGGGAAACTCTGATTTTACACCGTTTTCTGACATTTTTTAGACCAAACAATCAATTAATGGAGAAACATTCAGATTCATTGATAATAATAATAATAATAAAAAAGCATCCTTAGTTGCAGCCCAATTCCCTCAGTTCTAAAGTTAAAATGTAAGTGTAAGAATCCAACATACTTTAATGTGTTTGCATGTAGAGATGCACCGATAGAGCGGCCGGTGACCGGGATTGGCCGGTTTTCACGTGCTCGGCCATGACCGGCGACCGGCAGGTCAGTCTGACATATGCTGATTTCATGCCGGTCAACGCTCCAATTAACTGCCAACATAAGTTCTACCAGTTACAGTTCTCAAGGACGCACGCACACACGGACGCCACAGCACGCTCTCTTCTTCCTTTCTCTCAACTTCTCCGCCGTGTGTGGCGCGTACCCGCTCGCGGTGTGAAGCGCGTGTCCGCGCTATTCTCGCACATGTAGGAACCTGGTGAATTAACCTGCAACATGTCAGCTGTTTGGGGAATCTTCAGCGTGTGTGCAGAAGATAACAAGTTTGCAATATGCAACAGCTGCAAGGAAAGAGTAGGGCGTGGAGGGACCACACCAACAACCAAGATGTGTGTGAATTTCCCACACCAGGAGTCATTTATATAGTTCTATTTCATAGTGATCCATTATCTGTTCAAAACATGTTCTATTAAAGAAAAGATAGAAAATAAATATTTGTGTGTGCTGTAAGTGGTTAGAAAAAATGAGATCGGAATCGGCTAAAATCGGTATCGGCTGGCCTAACTCAAAGAAAATCGGAAATTGGAATCGGCCTAGAAAGTTGTAATCGGTGCATCTCTATTTGCATGTTCTCCCCGTGTTTGCGTGGGTTTTCACTGGGTGCTCCGGTTTTTCTTACAATGCATGTGAGTGCTGAGAAATAACCATAAAGGAATCTTATCTTATGTGTGTGTCTCCGCCAGCTGCTTGTTGGCATTCATCAGATATCGGCATGCAGAGCCGCAATAATTAGGCTCGCAGCCATGAAACATAATTACTCTTACATTTGTCTGCCAAGTACATTACACGCCCAAGTAGTGTGACTTATTGTATGTGTGCGTTTCACCTCACAGATAAAGACAGACAGCCATTCGGGGAGAAACAGCCGGTTTAAAGAGCAACACGTTGGATTTCCAGGCTGATCTTCATGTCGTTGTGGTTGTTGATGCTTCAGCCTTGACTTGAACAGAAAAAGCTAATTTGGAGCTAAACCTGCCTCATCTGTTCTAAATATTTAGTCTTGATCTTCCACTTGACACTGAAACAGGTACCTGTTCCTATTTGCACACATTTCGATGCTATGCCTCCAGTTTCTTTGACCAATAACGGCTGATTTCTTCTCTTCGTAGGCTACATTTAAACTGCTACGTTTTGTTTTAAAACAAATACGTCTACGTTTACGCCTTACCTCTAGTCTGGCTATCACCAGACCGAGCTCAATCTTTTAAGATTGAGCATTAGTCTGGGGAGTCTGCTCTGTATTTTCTACTGCACAAGAGGCGTGATCAACGGGCATAGTTCAAAAGACTCTGTACGCAATTGGATAGTCCTTCAACCAATCAGACCACAACAACAGGGTTTGAGCTGAGCTCCATTCTTTTGGCCACCAGCGGGGCTAGCTGGGAAATTAGGCTTTTACCAAAGCCGGTCGGTAGTAAGGCAAACATCCTTTTGTAGGAATTGTTTCAGAGCAAGTTTCTGTTCCGTTTTCAGAGAAAACATGCCTTTGAAATCTTTTAAAACAGCAGCGACATCGGTGGCCGCCATGTTGAATGTAAACAAAAAGCTGCTTGCTGTCGCGTCTCTATCGGCATCGTGTTAAACCCGCCAATAGCGCGCCAGGTAGATAAGCACGTTTGTGATTGGTCCCCGCAGATTTGCAACAGAAGCAGGATAGAAAAACGTACAGGTTTACCCAGTCTACTGTACGTCCACACTACCCCGGCGTTTACTAGCCCCTAAGAGGGAGACATCTGGAAACACTGCTGCCCCCGTTTTTTAGTTTGAAAACTCCTTTGTTCCTTTGTAGTCTGGACGGAGGCAAACGGAGACCTTTTGGTAGCTTACAGACCTTTCAGTAACAGTTCCAACTCATCATCAGTCCAAGCTAATAAATCCCTGCTCTTACTTCTCGCCATTGTTGTTCTGTTTCCAAAGTATTTTCTGTATTTTAAACTTAGACATCGATGATTTCCAACCAGCAGAGTAACATCAGACAATCTGCTTCCTGTTTACACCAGCATGCACATGCCCAGTGTGTGAGAATGGTCATGTGATAGACGTTGTCACACATGTTAATATGAACGGAGATTAGTTCTGCTATTGGAGAATGTGGAAGGAGATTGTTTTGCGTGCGAAACAAGCAACACAGGTGAAATAACACTCACACCTAAAGCTACACACAGCTGGCGACATTTAGCAACACCTTAATGAGCCATAATCTAGAGCTACGTTAGCAGTGTGTGTGTGTGTGTGTGTGTGTGTGTGTGTTTACAGTAAGGTGTGACTGTGTGGACAGCTGTGGGGCTGTCACTCACCTCCTGCCCTCCTTCTGTTTGTCCTCCCTCTCTCATCTGTTCAGCCTGGTCTGAGCCCCCGATGACACCGACACGCTGCGGACACACAGCTTCTTCCTCCCTTAGAACGCGGCCGACTGTTTGTTTGTCTGATGGCACGCGGACCCCATCTGCTAAGAAAGGCACAAACACGGAGACAGAGCCTTTCATGTCTGAAAAATGTTGATCGGCGTTTCCCCATGATGACGTCCTCAAATGTCGTTCTTCCTCTATTCAATTCAAAGATATTCAGTTTACTGTCACGGAGGAGTGAAGAAACATGAAAATAATCCATTCCTTTTTGCAACCCTAATTGATTTTACATTCAGTCGGCTTAGTTGACATCCAAAGCAGCTTGGGTGCTGCGCCTAAGCCTGATGATGGTAGGAACCTCCCTGCCAAAGACATGAAATGCAGTGAATGACTTTCTCCATTTTAACACCTTTTCACAAACGTGGCCAACCCGTGTTCTTCGGCTCGTTCGTTATAGCGCGTCGATCATTTCTCACCATGTTCAGTGAATCCTCTCACCCATGTTTCAGAGTGACATTTAAGTGCCGTCACCGCCGCGTCCTTCTCTTTTGACGCTGCTGACTGCAGGACTATAAAAATGTGATTTTATTAAGGGTCATAAAACGCTAACGACCCAGGAAGTACTGTTGGACTTTGCTGGCCTCATTTGGTTCATAACAACACTTGTTCTGCTATACTGACACAAAATCAGCATAATCATTCAGTTAATATTGAGCCGGACGTGATTTATTTTAATAAAGTGACACGGTGATGAAGAGTGTGCAGTAATGGCCGTCACTCTGTTTGTGTGCAGGCTGCAGGTTGAAGCTGCCTCTTTGCCTTTCTGTGAGAGGAGCGACACGCACGCACGACGACAACAGGTAAGCTTGGCTGGTGTAACACAGACGGCGGTTCAACTCTCTGTAGCAGTTGTGATTCTGTCGATTGTGTGCCTTGCTCAGTGGCACGGTGGCAGTAAAAGACCCATATTATCACAGTCAGTGTGTTTACATGCGGTTTAAAAACCCGATTTATATTCGGGTTAAGGCAATACCCCAGTTTCTCAAACGCCAAGAACTAGGCCCCTTTTTTTAGTAATGGGGGTATTCGTGCATGTATACACCTTAACCTGGGTAAGCTTGGTTTATTCCAAGTCGTGTGCTATTAAAAAGACCCACTTCTGGACGGACGGGGAGATTTTTTCTTGCAAAGGAACGATTCGGGTCTAACTCGTTCATTGTAGCGGCGCACAGAGCACAACATCTATTACTTTTAAACCGCAGCCGGGATATATACAACTGTGTGGCATCTTGTCCTATCGCCTCACGCTGCGGTAGCTGCTTCTGCTGTTCACTCGCTTCTTGATTCTTCTTTACCAGTAGTCTCTTCCGGCAATAGATGTTGTGCTCTGTGCGTGATCTTGCGGGATCTCGCGCGGTAGCAGCCGAGAAGAGTATCCATCAGGCAAGTGTTATTTAAATATACTTCTGGTGTAGTTACAAAATTTCTAATGCCTCGTTTTATAAGTACAGAAACTATTTGTGCTACTGTAGAAGTTTGGTATCATTCCAGGCATTATTAGTGGGGTAATTTACGAGATACAAACGTGGATCCATTAGCGCCTGCACTAAGCCAACCAGCTGATAACGCTAACTCCACCAACGTTATAACAAGGGAAAAAAGCTTATGGGGGGGGGGTTGTTTGGCACAAGGTGAAGGTGCAAAGCAGCCTCGGGTGTAATTACTCCGAACAATCACTTTAATGAGCATCATTACTGAATGCCAGAGTGACTCGCTGAGCAAATTCAAATTGTGCTCTCGCGAGAACTCTGGATTTCCAGGGTAATATATTGGTGCATCTCTACAACCTTGTTAAAAGAGTTACGGTACAGATCCATTTGTCCGACACGACTGAAGCATGACCCTGACCGGCAGCTGATTGGACGAACGCCTGACGTGGGTTTGGCTTCTCGAAAATTTCAAGTGTCATGGCGGCTCGTTGAGAATACGATCTCGTATTTTACGAAAATAGTTCACCGAAACGTGTTTCTGAAAACATTTTAAGAGAGAAATAGGCCGTGTAGTTGCTGAATCTGTCTTCATTTCAGATCGACAAAGGACAGTTTAAAAGATTTTAAACTGTCTACTTCTACTGGATAGTCGCCTCGCGTTCACCGGAATCATTTGCATAAAGATGGGCATCGGCCAGCTTTTTGATGCCCGCCTTCCCAGAATGCTTTGCGGACGCGTTGAAGTCGCTTGATGTCATACATAGGAATAGAGTGGAGTGCGACAGAAGCACCGCACGGTCCAATGGATCTGTACCGTTACAGCTATTCAGTCACAGCAAGTAGGCGCGGCAGAGTTCGATTCCCGGTCGCTTTGGTTTCCTCCCACCATAAAAACATGCACGCTAGGTTACGAGGACTAGAGTTGAAAAATTAGCCATCTGGCTAAAACTGGCACATTTACAGGAACGTTGATAAATGTGCGTTGTCCTCATGAATAAATAAATCTTCAGCGGATTCTTGTATTTCTTCCCAATTAGTTTATTGTAATGTAACTGACATCTGCTAAATTCTCCTCCTATATGTCTGAGGCCAAACTAGAGCTCGGTAATATATCGTTATTATATCGACATCGTGATATGGGACTAGATATCGTCTTAGATTTTGGATATCGTAATATGGCATTAGTCTTGTCTTTTCCTGGTTTTAAAGGCCTCATTACAGTAAAGTGTTGTTATTTCTGAACTTCCCAGACTGTTGTAGCTGTTCTATTATTTGCCTTTACCCACTTAGTCATTATATCCACATTACTGATGATTATTTATCAGAAATGTCATTGTTTAAATATTTTGTGAAAGCACCAATAGTCAACGCTACAACATTGTTGCGGTATCGATATCGAGGTATTTGGTCAAAAATATCGTGATATTTGATTTTCTCCATATTTTTCTCCATATAGCTTTGAAGAGACATTGAAAAAAGACAAGAAACACGAGCCAGTTCATAACTGACTGCCCAATGTGTTGCCTCATCCAAGATACCGAGAGTTTGTTGAACATGAGCCTTTTCTTGCAGCAGTGATTTCCAGAGTTTATTTTCTCAGTCATTGTCTGCGGTGCAGGTGACCCCGCAGGCTCACTGCTCGCTGCATCATTTCAGAGGAAACGGTGTCTGGCTTCACAGAGGGAAACCCGAGTGTTTGACATTATGTAAGTCAGCTGTAATGGGAGTCTGGCCTGATGGCTCCCAGCATGCACTGCAGCCTCCATTATTTATGGGGTTGCCATAGAAATGGGGCTGGGGAGGGGCAGAGTCTGACAGCTGGTAGATCAGGGATGGAGACTGACCCCTCCCCCTCCCCAGCACACCTGGGTGTTTGTGTGAGGGTGGGGGGGGGGGTTACTGGGCTCATGAGAAAAGGGACTCGGAGGGTGTGCCATGCATTTTTTATTGTGTGTGTGTGTGTGTGTGTGTGTGTGTGTGTGTGTGTGTGTGTGCTTGTTTTACTATATTCGTGGGGTCCAAAAACCGGGGAATACAGTATACTTGTGGGGTCCGGACAGCCTTGTGGGGTCCAAAATGCTGGACCCCACAAGGTTAAAGGTCTGTTTGAGGGTTAAGACTTGGTTTTAGGATTAGGGTTAGAATTAGGTTATGGTTAGGGTGAGGGTAAGGGTTAAGGTTAGGCATTTAGTTGTGATGGTTAAGGTTAGGGTAAGGGGCTAGGGAATGCATTATGTCAATGACGGGTCCCCACAAAGATAGTGAAACAAATGTGTGTGTGTGTGTGTGTGTGTGTGTGTGTGTGTGTGTGTGTGTGTGTGTGTGAGTATTTGCAATAGGGCTGGGGCGATATGCTTTTGTCCCAATTCGATTCTTTCACATGGGTGACGATTTGATTTGTATTGCGATTCTAGAAGAGTATTGCCATTTTCTTTTCCTCCTTTAACAAAATCAGAAGTTAAATAATGCACTTCTAGAGACAATATATCATGAGACATTTCTAAAAACTAATAGTTTTCCAAAAAAAATATGTCACATGTCAGTCAGTCAGTCTGACAATTATTTCCGTTGTAAAGAAGAACATAGCGTGGATCTTCTGCATTTTCTGCTTTCGTACGTTTGGCTGGAAACGGATATGATGTAGTTGCTGTCGGCGGCACCGTATAAACAGAAAATATTTTGGTGAATCATTGGTTTAAAAAAAAGAAATCTAAAATATCGATTCTAGGGAAAAGAACCAATTCTAAAAATTGCCGCAAAAATATCACACACCTGCGATACATACAT
>CM042316.1:39261681-39264181 GCA_023566125.1 Zingel zingel | reverse complement strand
CAATATGTTTTTTATTGTCAATAATAACCAAATCAGGATGTTGATGTCAGATGGTTAGCTCAAAGATTTGACTCTGAATCTTACAAATATGCATAACCCTTGTGTTGTCTTCGTTTCAACCTTGAAAAAAAACACTTTTTTTCTGACATTTGTGACGCCTTTTTTCACAATTTGTTTTTGCTTTTTCCAACGTTTTAAATTTTTAAATTTTTCTTCTACACATTTTCAGCGCTTATTTCTACGTCCAATATTTTCTGATATAAAACAAAAATTTACAAAGGGCCAATGTGACCCGAAGTCAACACAAGGGTTAACTTGTAGACCTTTTACCAGTGTGTTTCTCTGTTTTCATGCTCTCATAAATGTCACAAAAACTGACTGAGGCAGTGACGCTGGTTCAGTTTGACAGCGAGGGCAGTTGGGGTCACAATCAGCAGCCAGTTTGTCCAGTGAAACCAGTGAAGCCTGTGCTCATCGTATCACGCATCATATCTACAGTAAGTCGGCCTCCAAAGTTTTGGAAGTACTAGTGGCTACTCATTTTATTTTATTTCCAGACAGTGTTTCAGCGTCCCTGACCTCCGTCTCTTCCTCGCCTCAGAGGTTGATTTCTTTTTAGTCAGACGAAATCTTTCCCACCACACTTTATAGATGTTTAAACTATAGGGATGTAACGGTCAGTGTAACACTTATCAGTTCAATTTTCTAAGCACAAACAGACATTTGGAAAAACAGAAAAATGGGTTCAAATATCCAAATTTTCATTTTTTTTCCACCTTGACAAATTAAGAAAATTGGATCTTTAAACTGTTTTTCCAATTTTCTGTTTTTTGTTCAGAGGATCAGAAATTGAGAAAATTACAAAATTGCATCTGGGCTCCAATTATTCAATACTACCAAGTAAGTATTCTCTCTCTCGTTCCGCCTAGCTACGTCCCGCCCCCCCCCCCCCTCCACTCGAAACCATCAGTTGCACCTCTGACCCCAAAGTCTATCAGTTTTTCATTTTGGTCCATATGCAGTTAATGACCTGCATATTCCGTAAAGTAGAGGAAGAGAATACCATCGCAGTATTGAATAATTGGAGCCCAGACGCAATTTTGTAATTTTCTAAATTTCTGATCCTCTCTGTAACGATACACTCAACTCACGGTTCGATTCACAATTTAAGTTCACGATACAATTTTCTCACCGTTTCTTTTAAACAGAATGAGCTGCATAAAAATGACTGAAAACTATTCCTTTGATTATATAAACTGTGCAGAACAACAAATCAAAAGTGACACTGAAATTGTATTTTATCTTAAATAACAAAACAAAAAAGATTAAAGAACAGCTTGTTTATTGCTATGGCCAAGTGGTTAAATTTAAATGATTTAATTTAAAATGCGATAACAATAATAACTTTTTTCATCAGTCATTTGCTGTTAAACGACAAAAAGAAAAAACACTAGATGGCAGAAGGGTATTGTACAACAACATTGAATGCAACACAAGCTTCCAGAGCAGGACTTGAACGTAGCATAAAGTCCCGTCTCTGTTGTTTACAGCGGCATTGGCCATGCTGTCTCGAAGCGCAGCTAGTCTCCTCTGTGTCTTTAGCTGCAGACCGTTGTAAGGTTACGTCCCGGTGCTGGGATCCTTTCCAGTGAAATACAGACACACTTTACACCAGTGGTTCTCAAACTTTTTTCAATAATGTACCCCCTGTGAAATATTCTCTGTGCCAAGTACCCCCTGACGAGCGCAAAGCATTTTTTAGGGAAAAAAAGCCTATATAAAGAGGTACATTACAGCGCTGCACCACCCCTGTCTGATTGACTAAACAACAACTTTGTAACTGAAAAACATTTAAATGCTACTTCAAATGTTTAATTACTAAATTAATTTACTATTATAGTATAATTTTTCAGGGAGTTATGCATGACTGATATTTTTAAATTAACATATATATATAAAAAAAAGCAGTGCTCCAAAGTACCCCTAGGGGTACACGTATCCCCATTTGAGAAACACAGCTTTACACCGTACACAGCTAACATTACTAGCTAACAGTAGGCTGTGTTAACAGCTGTGTAATGTAAATGTAAGCTATGGTCATGCCCTAGGCCATTTAAAAATGGCATCACAATTAATTTTTTATTCCAACCGGTTGTAATCTTGACACTTTTAAATCGATTTTTAACCCATTCACGATGCATCGTTACATCCCTATTAAATAACTGCACTGGCATTTAGTGCCGCTGTTTTTTGCTCTGTGGATGGCAATGTTGTTCTGACTATCTGTCGGTCCACCACTTTGGTCTCAGACTAAAATATCTGGACAATTATTGGATGGATTGCCATGAAATTTAGACATGTGTGGCCCCCAGAGGATGAATCGTACTGACTTTGGTGAGTCTTTGACTCTTCCTAGATTTCTAGATGGATGCTTGGTATGACCTTCTCGCTAAAATGAAAGGCTCAAACCATGTTCTTCTTCATGCTTTTTCTTATCTAT
>CM042316.1:39241681-39256681 GCA_023566125.1 Zingel zingel | reverse complement strand
TAACAAGAGAATTCAGTTTAATTCAGACGGAACGATCAAAAAGGTCTTGAATACAGAAGAGCAGTCTGGATGTGTGATGTGTAAACCAGGGACTCTCCCGAGGTGTGTGTGTGTGTGTGTGTGTGTGTGTGTGTGTGTGTGTGTGTGTGTGTGTGTGTGTGTGTGTGTGTGTGTGTGTGTGTGTGTGTGTGTGTGTGTGTGTGTGTGTGTGTGTGTGTGTGTGTATATATATACATGATGTGTGTCTGTAAAATATGTTAAAATATACATTTGAAGTCTGGGCCTTGGGGTTCGTCTTGTTACCGTGACGACATGATGTTGGAGTCGACTGCTGACAGACCCCCCCCTCTCTCTTTGTCTTCATCGCGGCTGCTCTTTATGTCTTGACTTCTCGCTGCTGTTTCAGAGCTCAGAAGAGAGCAGATTCAGCTGACTCCTCGTCTCTCTTCCTCTTTTGTTCTTTTGTTGTGTTTTTGGCCCGGCACGCCGCGGTAACCTCTCTGTCTCTTATTTATCTCCTGCCTCAGTCTCACTCACACACACACACACACACACACACACACACACACACATAGAGGTTGTTATGGACTTATGTGTGTACTGAGCATCCCACAGTGTTGAGTGTGTTGTAATAGCAGGAGCTCCAGGAGCAGGCAGGGGCTCTGTGGCCTCGCCATGCCCACAGACGCTGAGCTCTCCTGGGCTACGACATGGGCGGATCCCCCCCCCCCTGCTGGGTCTGCAAGCTCAGCTAAATGTTTAACAAGGATGGTGTTTGTGTGTGCGTGTGTGTGTGCGTGCGTGCGTGTGTGTGTGTGTGTGTGTGTGTGTGTGTGTGTGTGTGTGTGTGTGTGTGTGTGTGTGTGTGTGTGTGTGTGTGTGTAAACCGAATATCTTTGAGTTGTGGACAAAATAGGACATTTGAGGACGTCATCTTGGGCTTTGGGAAACACTGATCAACATTTTATTTTTAGACCAAGCAACTAATCCATTAATCAAGAAAATAATTAACAGATTAATTGATAATGAAAACAATTGTTAGTTGCACCCCTATATCACACTGTTGACCAGTTGCAGGTGAATTGTGTGAATCTACAATCCGCAGCGATCCGAACCAATGCAACGAACATCTCCGCCTTTTTTTCTAGTAAAGGGTTGAAGAGAATGAAGAGATGCAGAGCAGGAGACAGTGAAGACGTGTTGTGTTTTAAAATGCACGCTGTGTGTGTGTGTGTGTGTGTGTGTGTGTGTGTGTGTGTGTGTGTGTGTGTGTGTGTGTGTGTGTGTGTGTATATATATATGTGAAGTCTTCTTCCAGTAAACGTTGCAATAGCTGACATGGCATTTACAGGAAGTGCTGACATTTAATGGTCATTTTCTTGGTGTGTGTGCATAATGTAAGTCTCTGTACATAGACATACACTCTGCGTGTGTGTGTGTGTGTGTGTGTGTGTGTGTGTGTGTGTGTGTGTGTGTGTGTGTGTGTGTGTGTGTGTGTGTGTTCTCGTTTAACTATATTTGTGTGGCCCAAAAACCGGGAATACAGTATACTTGTGGGGTCCGACCAGCCTTGTGGGGCCAAAATGCTGGACCCCACAAGGTTAAAGGTCTGTTTGAGGGTTAAGACTTGGTTTTAGCATTAGGGTTAGAATTAGGTTATGGTTAGGGTGAGGGTAAGGGTTAAGGTTAGGCATTTAGTTGTGATGGTTAAGGTTAGGGTAAGGGGCTAGGGAATGCATTATGTCAATGACGGGTCCCCACAAAGATAGTGAGATGCACTATGTGTGTGTGTGTGTGTGTTTGTTAGATGGGTTTTTAAGGTATTATCTCTGTTTGATGAAGTAAAACAGCGAGAGATGGAGATTACGAGCAGGTCTGCACCCGCCGATTATTTTCACAGTCGATTTATTTTTTCAATTAATCGATAACTTGTTTGGTCTATAAAATGTCAGAAATTGGTGAAAAATGCCGATCAGTGTTTCCCCCAAAAGCCCAACGTGACACCCTCAAATGTCTGCTGTGGCTCAGGCGGTAGAGTGGTCACCTACCAATTGGAAGGTTGGTGGTTCGATCCCTGGTCCTGCAGTCCCCTGTCGAAGGGTCCTTGGGCAAGACTCTGAACCCCAAATTGCTCCTGATGCTGCACAATCGGAAAGTAAATGAGTGTGAATGTTTATCTGATGTATGGCAGCCGAGCTCAATGACACACACATGCACACACACACAGACTGTAGTCTCTCTGAGTGTTTGGGAAAACCCTCCGTCTGGTGAAACTCACTTTACTCATCATCATTTTTTAGAAGATGACTGTGTGAAGATAACAGAGCTCTGCCGAAACTGACAGCAGTGTCTGAAATATGAGACCTCTGCTGTCTCCTCTCCACTGCGTCTGTATGTGTGTGTGTGTGTGTGTGTGTGTGTGTGCGTGCCTGTGTGTAAAGATTTGTGTGTGTGCTTTAGACCAACAGAGAGGTCATCACATCCCTTTAAACAGTGATTGTTTGTGTGTGTGATGGCTGTAAACACACACACCCCTTCTTTACGTGTGTGTGTGTGTGTGTGTGTGTGTGTGTGTGTGTGTCTGTCTCTCTCTCTCTCTCTCTCTATGTGTGTGTGTGTCTCTCTCTGTGTGTGTGTTTGTGTCTGTGTGTGTATGTGTGTGTGTCTCTCTGTGTGTCTGTGTGTGTCTCTCTCTGTGTGTGTGTTTGTGTGTGTGTGTGTCTCTCTCTGTGTGTCTGTGTGTGTGTGTGTGTGTGTGTGTGTGTGTGTGTGTCTCTCTGTGTGTCTGTGTGTGTGTGTGTGTGTGTGTGTGTGTGTGTGTCGCTCTCTCTCTGTGTGTGTGTATATGTGTGTGTGTGTGTCTCTCTCTGTGTCTGTGTGTGTGTCGCTCTCTCTGTGTGTGTGTGTGTGTGTGTCTCTCTGTGTCTGCGTGTGCGTGTGTGTGTGTGTGCGTGCGTGTGTGTCTCTCTCTGTGTCTGCGTGTGCGTGTTTGTGTGTGTTCAGGGATTAGTTTTAGAGTTCCTGTTGCCCTTACAGAGTCTAAATCTGCGTGTGTGTGCGTGTGTGTGTGTGTGTGTGTGTGTGTTTGCTTGTCGCCCATATATGCCACTTCCTCATGCGACTCACCTTGTGACATCATGCTGTGACATCACCGTCTCTGCGAGGCAAGGTTGGTCATAAAGGCAGACGGAGCGTCACGCTCTCAGTCCCTCTCCTTTGCTTCAACTCTCAGTGGATCAAACTTTTTCTTTTTCTTTCGTCTTTTTTTGTTGTCATTTCTTTTTGAATCGACTTGAAGCTGTAAACACGTTTGTCTGCTAAGGTAAGAGCTGGAAATCACCAGTTGTAGGTGTTTAAAGTGAAAACATTGTGTTTTTTAAATCATTTTTTAGGCTAAATCTGTGAGGGGAACTTGCAAGTTTTTCTTTCACACTTTCTGTGAAATCTTTTAAAATGTATTCAAGCACAAAAAGATGTTTCTAATTACTTTGCTTGATTTTTCTCTAGTTGACTTAAACCAAATTGTTGTCCAGTTTACTTAAAAAAACTTTTTTATTGTATTCTAGGACTCATCTTACTTTGCAAATGGTTTCTAAAATGACAGATTTCATTGTACAGTGCATCTCATCTCATTACTCTTTGAACTAGAACATCATTTCAGTGCGTGCCTTTACTGTAATATTTCATGTCGATGTTTTCTTCGCTCATTATCAAAAAACCCTGACAAGAGAGTTGTTCACATCTGTTCATTTCTTTTGATTTTCACCCTCCCGTGGGGTGAAAAAGCAGCATGTGCACAATGCTCTCACATCCGTGAAAACCGAGCAGCTGCTGATCAGAACTCTGCTCGGTGGGAGCTTATACCCTCCGTGCTGTAAAAAGTTCCCACATTTCCAAAAGTTTTGTGAAGAAATACTAAAAAGAAAAGAGTCTCAGTGAAAATGTAGTTTTGTCACTTTAATTTGGCATTTGTACAACTCAGAGATACTAACATACAGTGGCACTCATAAGTTTATGAACCCATGCTGAAGTTGACTAAAAAGAGGAATAAAAAAAACATCTTTTGGACATTGATCTTAATGCCTTAATTTTAAAAAATGAGGAAAAATCCAACCTTCAAGGACATCAATTTTCTTTGTGAATGAATAATGTATCGCAATTAAATAAATGTTCCTACTTAAAATCATCTCTCTATCAGGATGCCTATTATCCAGGATCCTATGCATCCTGATAAAGTTCCCTTGGCCTTTGGAATTAAAGTAGCCCCACATCATCACATCCCCTTCACCATACCTAGAGACTGGCATGGTTTAATTTCAGTTATCCTAATAGCTGGTTTGATTTGCATTGAGAGATGATTTTATGGAAAGTGCCCCGTGCCAGTCTCTAGGTATGGTGAAGGGGATGTGATGATGTGGGGCTACTTTAATTCCAAAGGCCAAGGGAACTTTATCAGGATGCGTAGTATCCTGGGTCCATGAAATAACTGGTCTTTCAAAATAAAAGTCTGCCTGCCTCTATGGGAATTTAACATAGGGGTGGACTGACTTATGTCCCCTGTATTTTAAGGAAGAACATTTATTTATTTATGATACATTATTCATTCACAAAGAAAATTGGTGTCCTTAAAAGGTTGTATTTTTCCTATTTTTTTTAATTAAGGCATTAAGATCAATGTCCAAAAGATGATTTGTTTTATTCCTCTTTTTAGTCGACTTCAGCATGGGTTCATCAACTTATGAGCACCACTGTACTTTAGAAAGTTAACAGTTAGTCTTTCTGTGTCTAGTTTCAACTCTTGCTTGACTTTAATTGTAGACCTTGTGAAGGATTTAGTTGACTGTAATGATGAATACAATACGTTTCAGAGGTTGACCTGATATAACCAAGGGGGTAAGCTTCGCTTCAGAACGCAGAGCTCCTATGGCACCATTTTGATTCTACAAAGCGATCACCCGCCGTTAGCATCCCATTGACTGCCATTCATTTTGACGTCACTTTGACAACAAATAACTTTACATCTGAAGCGTTTAAAGACTCCATTTGTCCGTTGTTTATTTCTAAAGAAACACGACAATGTATAAAAGGCTCCATTATCTGACGTTTTTATAAATATAGGCTAACGATTGTGTCATAACCACGCGACTTACTGTCTCATAGTAGAGGAATTACCGTATAGTACAGGAGAAGCTTGCAGACAGTTTGGACTTACATTAGCTGTTTAAGTTTAATTACTAATGTTAACTAGCATGTTAGTTAGCAATAGTGTCCATGTTATCTCCTTACATATACCTACGCTCTCCGTCTCTGCAAGATTGGGAATGATTGAGATTTCTCTTGGCACAGCTACCAGAAGACTTCCAACTTTCAGACAGGTTGCTCACGTCACATCTACGTCGTCTCTCTCAGTTGGGGGCTGCTCAGTAACGCTCAGCCATCACCGGAAAAGAGCTTCTAATGTCCTTCACTGGTCTCCGTCCAGAGACACGGGATCTGTTGGTCCATTCTTATATACTGTGTATGGATATAACCAGAGACGTTTTAGAACCGAGATGCCACAACTCAGAGAGTAACTTCCTGTCTCTGTGTCACGTGGGTTTCTCCGCTGCCACGCCTCTTCAGGAGACCTCGCAGCAGGTCCTGAGCAGTGTTACAAAAGTAACGCAATTGCAGTAATGTATTCTTTTTTGCTGTAACGCAGTAATATAACACATTACTAATTACATTTCGGTAAGAATATACCCGTTACAATCTCAGTAACGCGAGTTACAACGCATTTTAACGCAACATTTACTGGTGTTTAGTTTTTTTAAGAATTCACCAACACCACAAAACTCAAAAGTAATGCAAAAGTAGTGTAAAGCATTAGAATTCAGAGACCGTAATATTGTAATTTAATTACTCTCAAATGACAGTAACTAGTAATCTATAATGTATTACATTTTGGAAGTATTGATGTATTGATTTCAATGTGAAAAGTAAACGGAACACAGATTATGACCCTTTCTTTTGCCCCATAGTCACCAATGTAAATATTAAACCCATTTTTTCACAAGCCACATATCTCCAGAACAATTTGACACTAAAATGGCATTTTTCAGACACACAAATTAGGAGAAAATGAACTTTGTTCGAGACCTGTTTCTGTCTCAGGAACAAACGCTCTGACATAGAGACGCTAACGTTCGTGAACGCTGAAACAAAACTAATTTTTGTAAAGCTAAATATGGCTTTTAGCTGTGTAAATATCTAATGTTGAATGAAAAAAAGTATGCAAATATAACATTTTCATCCATCCACACAATGTTCACTACACTTTCAAATGAGGCCATGCCCATTTAGGAGACAGGAAGTGTGAACCGTTTCATACCACTGGCGCAGCGTGTAATGCGCTTTCTTAAGTTAGAGAGAATCTTTGATACAACAAAGTAAAGTGGAGGCACAACACATTACAACAGCAAGTAGACTTCAGGATCCCTGTAATGAGACTGTAGCTGCTGGAAACACCTGCAGGGAACTGAGACTCACGTTTATGGGGCTTAATAGATCATAGATTAATAATCAACACCCTGTGTGTGTGTGTGTGTGTGTGTGTGTGTGTGTGTGTGTGTGTGTGTGTGTGTGTGTGTGTGTGTGTGTGTGTGTGTGTGTGTGTGTGTGTGTGTGTGTGTGTGTGTGTGTGTGACCCAAATAGACTCTTCCTTCCTTGTGGGACTTTTCAGCAGAGCAGGTTAGCTTGCTGTGTGATTGTGTGCGTGTGTTTAATGTGAGGGTGTTGTGGCGAAACCAGTCATTAAAACGTCCTTCTTAGCCTCTCAGCTGTGTGTGTGTGTGTGTGTGTGTGTGTGTGTGTGTGTGTGTGTGTGTGTGTGTGTCTCATATCGAGTCAGTAGACACACACACACACACACACACACACACTATGGTTTAGTCAGCATTGTGTTTATAGATCAAACAACCACTCAAAAATGGTAACTGCATTTTCTTTCTTTTTTTAGCTTGGATTTTCAGTTTCTGATAAACAAACATATTCATTTTTTGTTGCATATTGTTTTCTGAAAGGAGTACTATCAATCAGAAAATAACATAATAATTTTATTCCTCTGTGCTCCTTCTCTTCATTCCCTCTCACCGCTGTGCTCTCTCTCTCTCTCTCTCTCTCTCTCTCTCTCCCTCTCTCTCTGTGTGAACACTGTGTTTACAGTAAGCGATACTCTCTACATATTATACCTTTAATATTTTCACTGTAGACTAAATTGACAGTAAAGTTAACATTGTTTTTGTTACATTTGAATTCACCGCAATTTTGTGCCAATATTTAAAGTGTTCATATTATGCTCATTTTCAGGTTCATAATTGTATTTAGAGGTTATATCAGAATAGGTTTACATGGTTTAATTTTCAGAAAACAACATATTTCTGTTGTACTGGACATTGCTGCAGCTCCTCTTTTCACCCTGTGTGTTGAGCTCTCTGTTTTAGCTACAGAGTGAGACCTCTCACTTCTGTTCCATCTTTGTTGGGAGTCACACATGCAGAGTAGCTAGGTAAGGACTACTAGCCAGTCAGAAGCAGAGTATGAGGGCGTGTCCTGACAGTACTTAGGTAAGGACTACTAGCCAGTCAGAAGCAGAGTATGAGGGCGTGCCCTGACAGTACCTAGGTAAGGACTACTAGCCAGTCAGAAGCAGAGTATGAGGGCGTGCCCTGACAGTACCTAGGTAAGGACTACTAGCCAGTCAGAAGCAGAGTATGAGGGCGTGCCCTGACAGTACCTAGGTAAGGACTACTAGCCAGTCAGAAGCAGAGTATGAGAGCGTGTCCTGACAGTAGCTAGGTAAGGACTACTAGCCAGTCAGAAGAAGAGTATGAGGGCGTGCCCTGACAGTACCTAGGTAAGGACTACTAGCCAGTCAGAAGCAGAGTATGAGGGCGTGCCCTGACAGTACCTAGGTAAGGACTACTAGCCAGTCAGAAGCAGAGTATGAGAGCGTGTCCTGACAGTAGCTAGGTCCTTACCTAGCTACTGTCAGGAGCACACAAGACATAATATAAAATGTAAAAATTGCACTTTAAGTATTTTTTAAAAAGAGTAAAATAAGAGATGAGAATAAGATAAAAAACAGAATAATGCAGATTAAACAAGATAATAAAAATGATATTTGTGCAAGATATGAATAGGTAAATAAGATGCTAAGGTCACCAAGCAAAAGTCTCCTTGTCTAGCCGGCTGCTCGTAGTTCTGATAATTGATTAGCCAATAATTCATAATTGATTCATGGTTTAAAGGTACACTGTGTAGGAATTTCTCCCATCTAGCGGTGAAATTGTATTTTGCATTCAAACGAATAGTGCTCTCTAGCGCCGCGCTTTTTCAAATGCGTGTTGCAGCTACGGTAGCCGTTATGTACCAAGAAGCTATGACATGTCTTCCAATTTTCACTTTTTTGGCGACGAGGATTCTTCTCCTGTGGCTCGGCATAAGTATGATCCTCCATTATGAACTAAAGTGCAGTGCGGGCTTTCAAATTTGCCGGGGCAACGACAAGCGCCTCTCACTGATCTCCTTCTCCGTCTCAGCTGGTTTCAGTCATGTGACGCTGGCTCTGAACTAAAACGCGTTGTGGACAGGTGGACAGGGAGGCTAGTGTTCTATGTCCCTCTCAGCCATTCTAGTTTTTCAAAATGGCAGAACGACATGGAAGCCTCCTTGGACTTGCCCGTCCAATGTAAATACAGATAAGAAATTCTTCGCCTACGAGGATAAGTCAGATCATTGGCAGAGGTCATTTTACACCAATGAGGACATATTTATGAATGAAGACATTGATTTTAGCTAATACGATACTTAAAACACTACACAGTGTACCTTTAAGTCATAATTAAGAAGAAATTATTCAGCTTTATTCTGTTTTCTATCATTGTAAAGTGAGCAACGTGTTGTTGTTTTTAACTGTTTGTGACAAAAGGAGTCCATCTTCTGAATGCTTGCCTGTGATTGGTTGAACCCTCACCCTGCCTCCTTTTCTAATTGGTTGAACCCACCTCACCCTGCCTCCTTTCTGATTGGTTGAACCCGCCCCTCATCCTGCCTCCTCTCTGATTGGTTTTCTGTGCAGGAGCGGCCGGCTGTAGCCTAGCTGAAGATGTCTGATAATGGGGAGGTCGAGGACAAGCCCCCAGCTCCGCCCATGAGGAACACCAGCACCATGATTGGCTCCTGCAACAAGGACCCCGCCCCCCTCAACCACGGCTCCAAGCCCCTCCCACCCAACCCGGAGGACAAGAAGAAGAAAGACCGCTCGATCCGGTTCATCCTGACGGGAGGAGGCGATAAGAGTGAGTACTGAGAGACGTCGTCCAATAATTCCTCATAATGGACACATCGTCGGGCATTAACGGGAATTTTGACAAAAGTCAAAATTCTCTGATTCCAGCTGGTTAAATGTGAATATTGTTCTAGTTTCTTCTCTCCTCTGTGACACTAAACTGAATATCTTTGAGTTGTGGACAAAACCAGACATTTGAGGAGAATCACATCAAATATATTATACATAAAAAAACATTGTGTACGTATAATTTTAAAAGACTGTTATCAGAATTTTACCGAGGCTAAGCGGTTTCTTACAGTGGTCAGGTAATTTGTTAACTCTTTGTAGATTTGTGATATACCAGTTTCTTTTGGTACATCTGGCACTCAACTTTTAGGTTGTCATGCAAAATGTTGTACCAAGGGGATAAGCCAGCCTCCACAAATTATAGCTCCTATGGAGCCATTTTGATGCTACCAAGCCATCACCTCCCGTTAGCATTCCATTGACTGCCATTCATTTTGACGTCACTTTGACAGTAGTGTTGACGAACTGACCGAAGAGCTGGTTAATTAACCCGACTTGTGTCACTGAACCAGGAGAATCGAGTGGCATACGTCAATGAACTGACTCACTCCTTCTTTTTTTTTACCTTATTCGTGCCGTTATGTGTAGCTGGTATTCTTCTGCTACTGTGTGTGTAGTAATCTAGCTCATTAGCGCCTCCACTGGAGTGGTGGTGGTAGAATCAATCAGGAAATGGCCTAGACCGCGCACCAGGCTACTGAACGAGACCGAATGTAACCGTGCAACTGGCCGCTCGAGTCAAGCGGTGTCTTGGTTCTCGGCAAGTTTGAGTTATTAACCGAGCCTTGTTTCTGGTGCATCTTAGATGATTGTGTTCATGGCAAATCACACATTATCGATGGGGAAGTATATATACAAATACACGTCATGTTATCTTAGTAGTTATGTTAAGTTAAATGTTAGAGAAGTGAATGTTGTTACATGGTAGGTAGGCTGTCACGAGGAGACCACGCACCAGGCTACTGAACGAGACCGTAACGACCGTAACCGAGGGTACTGCATGAGTCTATAGTCAAACGGGTGTCTAGGTTCTCGGCAAGTTTGAGTTATCAACCGATCCCAGAAGCCTTTATTTCTCGTGCATCTTAGATGTTTGTGTACATAGAAATTTATAGGCTACATTATCAATGAATATCACATACAAATACACGTAACGTTATCTTGGTAGTTATGTTAAGTTAAATGTTAGAAGTGAATGCTGCTACATGGTAGGTAGACTGTCAGGAGGAGATCGCGCACCAGGCTACTGAATGTAACCGTGGCCAGTGCGTGAGTCTAGTGCCGGTCAGTATGAGTGTGTAAATAGTATGTTGAGACCGATTGTAAGCGCAACCGCTCGAGTCTAATGTAATCAAGCGGTGTCTTGGTTCCATGTTTTTTGAAAATTAAACCATGTAAACCTATTCTTACTTAGAGAAGTGCAGACATATCAGTGGCACCAGAATGAGGCACCGAAATCCGCGTTGCTATTCCTGCAGCAGCAGGATGTGTTACGAGGAAGTACGGTAAAATAGTAGCCTGTTAGGCACGACGCAAAGCCGAGTGAAGTGAAAATAAATTAATAAATGGCGACATGCGATTAATACGATTTAAAAAAAAAAAAAAAAAAAAAATTCACGCATTATGCTCGACCCTTAATCGCATCGCGATTAACACATTAATGCTGACAGCACTACTCCTTACATATACCTACGCTCTCCGTCTCTGCTAGATTGGGAATGATTGAGATTTCTCTTGGCACAGCTACCAGAAGACTTCCAACTTTCAGACAGGTTGCTCACGTCACATCTACGTCGTCTCTCTCAGTTGGAGGCTGCTCAGTAACGCTCAGCCATCACCGGAAAAGTGCTTCTAATGTCCTTCACTGGTCTCCGTGGACGTCTACGGCGTCACGTTGTCCATTTATTTAACTGTCTATGTGTTGTACAGGGACAGATTACCCATGATGCTTTGTGGGAAGCTGTATCTTTGTTAGTCATCCCGGAGGGATCTGCTGTCTGTGACTCTCAGCGGAGGATCACCTTGCATCCTTTCCAACACGTGGCGTCTCCTTTGTCGTCTTTTTCTTTGATTCGGTCCTTTTTCCTCTTTTTTTTTTTTTTCTATTCCCTAATTTTCTCTCTTGTGTTTTCATCTCTGTCTGCTGCTCTAGGTTATCCTCATACTTTCTTTTTCCTATTTTTTCTCTCTGGATTTAAGACCTTTCCAGGAATGTTAATGAACCGGGAGCCCTTTGAAACTCCTCATTGATTTGGTACGAGCGTCTCTGCTCCTCTTTCGCAGCCTCTGAGAGAGAAGTTAGTAATTCGAATCATTTTGTTTGTGTGCACAGTTTAACTCATACACCTTTTTATTCTAAAGGAAAATGAATTCTTAAACAATCCTGCGTCCTGAGTTCAGCAAGTGAAATCATGTTTGTGACTGTGTTTCCTGAGACAATCATCTGTTCTTTCTTCCAGCCCAGAAGAAGAAGGAGCGTCCAGAGATTTCTCTGCCGTCTGATTTTGAACACACCATCCATGTCGGCTTTGATGCCGTCACCGGGGAGTTTACTGTAAGTGTGTGTGTGTGTGTGTGTGTGTGTGTGTGTGTGTGTGTGTGTGTGTGTGTGTGTGTGTGTGTGTGTGTGTGTGTGTGTGTGTGTGTGTGTGTGTGTGTGTGTGTGTGTGTGTGTGTGTGTGTGTGTGTGTGCGTGCGTGCGTGCGTGCGTGCGTGCGTGTGTGATGTTGTGGGTTTGTTCCCATTTGTGTGTAGTTACATTCCTAGATTAACAGAAAGCAACCGCAGTGTGCTTCTGTGGTGTGCATTTGTGCGTCTGGTCTGTTTACATCCCTTTTTAATTGCTTACCAAAGGACCCATGTTCATTGTTGTGAGTGTGTGTGTGTGTGTGTGTGTGTGTGCGCGTGCGTTTGACACACACACACTTGGCAAATTAAGCTTTTTAAATAATCACATTAGACAAAGACGCCTTGTTTAGCTGACTCACTTGATCCGCATGACCAAGCTCTTTAAGCTGGGAGTTAGACAGTGTGTGAGTGAGTGTGAGTGAGTGAGTGTGTGTGTGTGTGTGTGTGTGTGTGTGTGTGTGTGTGTGTGTGTGTGTGTGTGTGTGTGTGTGTGTGTGTGTGTGTGTGTGTGTGTGTGTGTGTGTGTGTGTGTGTGTGTGTGTGTGTGTGTGTCTACGGCATGGACTGTATTACACAGGTCCATGGTCGGAAATGTCAACTCTGAAAGATATAACGTTATTTGCTCCATTAAAGACGAAAACTAAGGACATATACTTGATCATTTTGTTTTATTTTAGTTAGTTTTGCAAACAGACATTACAGTTTTAATTAGTTATCGGTTTTTTCCCGTCTAGTTTTTGTGATTTCGTTTGTTTTCGTTAACGATTATCACCTTGGTGTGTGTACGCTCACTGAGCTTCCTGTTCTGTAATGTGGGACATTCTTCTCACTCACACACACATCTTCATGCACAAAAATATTTAGTTTTTTCTCAAATCAACACACCCTAAATATAATTAGTGAGTAAAAAAACAGTAGAGCCGTGTGCAGAGACATGGATATGGATGGATGAAATGATGTAGAGAGAGAATGACCCAGTTATGCGACTGAAGTACAAATATGACAAGACTGCCTCGTTAATACTCTATAGAAGCTTGTGTGTGTGTGTGTGTGTGTGTCTAAAATATCTTTTAAATATACAGTGCACATGGAATCAAAAATTGTGAAAAAATAAGTAAAACTGTGTGTGTGTGTGTGTGTGTGTGTGTGTGTGTGTGTGTGTGTGTGTGTGTGTGTGTGTGTGTGTGTGTGTGTGTGTCTGTGTCTGTGTCTGTGTGTGTGTGTGTGTGTGTGTGTGTGTGTGTGTAGGGCATGCCGGAGCAGTGGGCCAGGCTCCTACAGACATCCAACATCACCAAACTGGAGCAGAAGAAGAATCCTCAGGCTGTCCTCGACGTTTTAAAGTTCTACGACTCAAAAGAAACGGCCAACAGCCAGAAATACATGAGCTTCACAGGTACACACACACACACACACACACACACACACACACACACACACACACACACACACTCACACACTCGCATGTCTTGGTCTTCTCCTCTTTGTTTATTTTTTTTCCCCCTGCAGATAAAAGTGCCGATGCCTACAGCTCTTCCACCACAACGGTAAGACCGCTCACTGTCAGCACACTCAAACACAAAGTTACTGGTCCACCTGCTAGCGTCGGCTCAGATCGTTACGGACCTCGAACCGAGGTGGTATCAAAAATAATAATTACCAGGACCTATCCACAACGTTCTGCTAAAGGAAAAACCAAAAAAGATGCAGCATTCATTATCATGAGACTAAAGGTGCTGACACACCAACCCGATTATCGGCCGTCGGAGAAGACTATATGAGACATGCAATTAGAGCTGGGCAATATATCGATATTATGTCGATATCGTGATATGAGACTAGATATCGTCTTAGATTTTGGATATCATAATATCGTGATATTACATAAGTGTCTTTTCCTGGTTCAAAAGGCTGCATTACAGTAAAGTGATGTCATTTTCTGATCTTACCAGACCGTTCTAGCTGTTCTGTTATTTGCCTTTTCCCCACTTAGACATTATGTCCACATTACTGGTGATTATTTATCTAAAATCTAAGTGTGAAGACATTTTGTTAAAACACCAATTGTCAACCCTGGAATATCGCCGCAATATCGATATCGAGGTATTTGGTCAAGAATATCATGATATCTGATTTTCTCCATATCGCCCAGCTCTAAATGCAATCATAAGGTCAAAGATATTTGACTTTTTGGATTAAATAAAAGCATGTTAATAAACTCTACATGTCTGGCCCTTTAGTGAAATTGAGTTTGACACCCCTGGTGTACATAGTCGAGGGTGAATTTGAGGGGAGACTATCTTGAAGGGTAATGGAGCCTTGATGTAGTTTGTCAGGGTGACGAGCAACGAAAGGATTAAGGGGGGGGGCTGCAGTGTGTGAGGCGATGGGAAGATTTAAAGAAGGATTGGAGGAGACGAGGTTTAATCTACCGTTTGACAAGACAGGCTGGAGAGGAGATGTAGTTTGGGATGAGGGAGGGTAACTGACAGTGTTGGGAAAGTGCACTTACTACATTAACTAGTTCAAAGTTCAGTTCACAAATTTTAAAATGAAATAGTTCAGTTCATAGTTCATACTTTTAGTTTCACACTACTTACTTCAACATTTTGACCTAAGTTCACAGTTCCAAAAATGAACTAGTTCACAGTTCTTTTTTTTCGGATTTTCTTTTTGAAAGCCGGCGGGCAAAGTTTGCACAGAAATGTAAAATTTTTCCCATCCTCGCCGACCTTGTCATAAAACTCGTTTAAATGATCATACGATGCCTCCATGCTGCTTTTTGTTTTGATGACCCATGGTGGCTGGTGGTGCCAGATTGGGTGGTTTTTTACGGTGTGTTTTAGCCGGGTTTTCGCCCGGAAGGCTCTATAGAAATCTGGCACCCTACTGAACGAAGTTAAAGCGTAACTCTCACCAAAATGCAACCTAGGGTCTTTTTGTGAATGTACCCAAGTCAAACTTTCGTTTAAAA
>CM042316.1:39216681-39236681 GCA_023566125.1 Zingel zingel | reverse complement strand
ATATAATAAACAATATGATGTAAAAATCACAAAGCCGCCTGGATTTTAATTGGGTGACGTTAAAGTCATTCGTAGGACCTTAACATTCCTAAATCACCAGCTAACGGTCAAAGGAACAACGTCCAGGTAATAGATGGTCATTTACTGTGACTGATATTGGCGTGCTAATGTAACGCTGTAATTACTGATCACGTGACATGGCGTAAAAGCTAAATCAATGCAGTAATAATTGGTTACCAGTTACTGCTGGTGTATTTATATTTTCATAAATACTTTCTATCCATAGTACAACCCACTATTCTACCGTGCATACTATAACGCTTTGGGAATGTCAGTTTTCCATGAAACACATGACAAAATCCTGAAATACTCCGATGTTACAGATGATGAAAAACTGGAATGGTTGTTTAGTTTGGATGTGTTTTAAGTTTGCTCACGTTGCCTCAAAAAGCATGGAAAAGAAAGCAAGATGGGACTATTTAACTATATTAATATAAGTATTTTCTCAGATTTTTATCGTTTACAACAACATGTATTTATATAGCCCTATTCAGCAACCGGCAGGTATCCAAAGTGCTTTACATCAAGGACCAAGAATTAAAACACATATCGTACAGTAAGATCCAAAAAGCAGGAGGAAGAAAGGAAACATGTCACAGCGGCACTACTAGGTATTAAAAAGCCATTCTAAATAAATATGTTTGGAGGTAAGATGTAAAGGAGAAATTCAGTGCAAAATGAACCTAGGGGTTAATAACACGTGTGTACCGAGTCGACCATCCTCTGGGATTTGTTTTCATGCTAATCGAATGTACCAGTTTAGCTGCTAACGCTAGTCGTCGGGGCATGGGTAAAGTAAAAAGAAATCTCTATTTCTACACAACTAAAAAGGCTCAAAATAGCACCAGACTTCCACGGTAGCATAATGAGGCTCCCTACATGTAAACCCAAGCATTGAGAACTTTGTAAGTGTACAGACAGTTTATTAAAAAGATAGTTTATAAAGACTGTACCGTTCACGTATACAGGCAGGTGCCATCTTGGGAGAACAGTCACGACTGTCTTCATAATCTATCTTTTTAATAAACTGTCTGTACACTTACAAAGTTCTCAGTGCTTGGGTTTACATGTAGGGACCGTCATTATGCTACCGTGGAAGTGTGGTGCTATTTTGAGCCTTGTTAGTGGTGTAGAAATAGAGATTTATTTTTACTTTACCCATGCCCCGACGACTAGCGTTATAAGCTAATTAGCGGTTTGCCCTAAAACTGGTCACATTTGATTAGCATGAAAACATATCCCAGAGAACGGTCGACTCGGTACACACGTGTTATTAACCCCTAGGTTCATTTTGGCGTGAGTTACGCTTTAAAAAGAGCTGTGTCTGTAATTGTGTGAATGTCAGGGGGTAACCTGTTCCAAAGTCTCGTGGCGCGATCACCCCACAGTTTGGGACTTTGGTCTAACACCGTTTTAATTTCATCTATTTTAACAAATTCTTTCAGATATACACTCGCTCAGTGATCGAGCCCCTACCTCCTCCTCCGACCAAAGACGCTGCAACCTCCCCCATCTCCCCGCCGACAGCAGCCGCTGCTGCCGCCGCTGTCACCCCCTCCCCACCCTCCCCCCCTGCAGAAGGAGCTCCCAGCAGCCCTCCCAGTGCGAGTCCCGCCCCCGGGCCTTCTGTGCCCCGCCCCCAGGACAAAACCAGGAAGAAGAAGATGTCAGACGAAGAGATCCTGGAGAAACTACGTAAGGCTTATTCATACCTCATACCTTTTTTTACAGGTCCCATGACATGGTGCTCTTTGGATGCTTTTATATAGACCTTAGTGGCCCCCTAATACTGTATCTGAAGTCTCTTTTATATAGACCTTAGTGGTCCCCTAATACTGTATCTGAAGTCTCTTTTATATAGACCTTAGTGG
The DNA here is from genome assembly GCA_023566125.1 of Zingel zingel. Taxonomy (NCBI): domain Eukaryota; kingdom Metazoa; phylum Chordata; class Actinopteri; order Perciformes; family Percidae; genus Zingel; species Zingel zingel. The sequence continues at coordinate 39,234,750 of CM042316.1, read as the reverse complement.
TCCCCTAATACTGTATCTGAAGTCTCTTTTATATAGACCTTAGTGATCCCCTAATACTGTATCTGAAGTCTCTTTTATATAGACCTTAGTGGTCCCCTAATACTGTATCTGAAGTCTCTTTTATATAGACCTTAGTGGTCCCCTAATACTGTATCTGAAGTCTCTTTTATATAGACCTTAGTTGTCCCCTAATACTGTATCTGAAGTCTCTTTTATATAGACCTTAGTGGTCCCCTAATCCTGTATCTGAAGTCTCTTTTATATAGACCTTAGTGGTCCCCTAATACTGTATCTGAAGAATTTCAGCCACTAGAGCCAGTCCCACAATGAGCTTTCCTTAGGATGTGCCATTTCTGTGTCTGCAGCTATTGAGGAGGAGGGGGGGGGGCAAGGTGGAGGGTGGGGGTGTGGCCTTGACCAACTGCCACTTTGCTCGTTTGAAAGCCATGATGTCTCTCTCTCTCATGGGTGGGCCAAATTCTCTGAGCGGGTAAAGCAGAGAAAGGGGTGGTAACCTTTCCCCTTATGACCTCATAAGGAGCAGATTCCACATCGGCCCATCTGAGCTTTCATTATCTCAAAGGCAGAGCAGGATACCCAGGGCTCTGTTTACACATATCACCATTTCTAGCCACTGGGGGACCATAGGCAGGCTGGGGGAACTCATATTAATGTTAAAAAAACATAAAAGTGAAAATGTCATGCCATGGGACCTTTAAAACGCTCATTTTTGAAGCGGCTACTCCCATAACAATGCTTCTGGGTGTGATCGGCCCCATACAGGGGGCCTTTTATTTTCTTTAACCCTCCTGTGGTCTTCCCGTCCACCAGGAACTTGTTGTCATTCTGGGTCAAAAATGACAAAAAATGAAACTTTTTTTGTCACTTTTTTCAACACTTTTATAAATTCATGGTCAATAGACCCAATGTTTATGACATATGACAGACATTTTTGAGTTTAAAAAAGCTGAAATTATGAATAACTTTGACTAATAGTTAAGATCAGACAATGTTGAGTCGATCACAGACTGGTTTATGTCAAAGTTTAGTCAGGAGACTGTTTTTAAACCATATAAACATGTTTTTTTTTTCAAATGCTATAAAATTGAAGAAAACACCCCAAATTCTATGAAAGTAATCCTTTTATTACCTGCAAAAGATCATCCATGCATCCATGTTATTTTGGGGCAATTTGCTTAAAAAAAAAACATATTTCTGATATAAAAAAACTTAGAAAACGGGTCACATTTGACCCGATGACAACAGGGTTAAAGATGCAGCAGGTAAGACTTATAAAACTAACTTTCTGTCATATTTGCTGAAACTGCCCCTATGTTCCAGTAGAACTACATGAAGCAGGTCATTTAAATAAAAATCCAGCTCCTCTGGCTCTACCTACAGCCTGTAGTGAGATTTACAAAAATCCACCGCTTCCTGTTCAGATGCACCAATCAGGGCCAGGGGGGGGGTGTCTAACTGCGTGTCAATCACTGCTCATGCACACGCATTCATTCTCCCTTGTGGGGGGAGGGGCTTAGGAGACCGTTTTGGGCTTTAGCGGAAAGGGGGGAGGGACTGAGAAGTTGTTGATGTTCAAATTGTTTGGCTAAGTCCTGGATCTTCACAATCCTACCTACAGCACCTTTAAAAGACTCTGACGGCATCTATTTATCCAACAAGTCTTAATTGCACAGGTCTGATATCAACATTCAACGTTGTCTGTGAATGATTTGGTCTATAAATATTAATCGTCATACCATGTCCGTTTCCTGCTGTAGTTCAGCGAGTCTCCGAGTGCTAATTTTAGTCTCATTTACACCACACTTCTTATTTTTGGCATGCTCTTTCATCACTTTCTCTTCACACACACACACACACACACACACACACACACACACACACTTTTTCTCTCACAGATGAGGCTGTGGATTTATTTTAGGCTCGAGTCAGGTTGGTGCTGATGTCAGCTAATCTTTTGTTGTATGTATAATATGTAGAAAACCTATTATTTTACACGTAGAAAGACTATTTTTTAGGCTTCCATATCATGATTAAAATAATGGTTCTTTAGCACACAGAGATGTGTAGTGTGGGAAGTAAAAGATGTTACATAACGTTATCACGCCTGCAGTGTCTCACAGTGTTCAAATGATCCCGTTTAAAAAGTATAGTTTCTAGAAGTGTCTCTGTTTTTACTATAGAAGCACCGATTGACCGTCTGGTGACCAGAATTGGCCGATTTTCACGTGATCGGCCATGACCGGCGGCCGGCCAGTCAGTCTGACATATGACAATGAACTGACACCATAAATTATACGACTTACAGTTGTCAAGGACGCACACAAGGATGCACTCCACTGGCTACTTATACTCCGGACAGCGAGTCTTTTTATCCTTTCTCTACCTTTTCCGCCGGGTGCTCGCGGTGTGAAGCGTGTGTCCGCCCTATTCTCGGACATGCACTCTAACAATCACAGAAGTTTAGTTTGCTAAATATATCACATTTCTTTAGTTGGATATTGGATGTGAAAAGAAGGAAACGGTTCTTCCATAACATTGCACTTTAGATGTGTGTGAATTTCCCACACCAAGAGTCATTTATATAGCTGTATTTTATAGCGATCGATTATCTGTTCAAAAAATGTTCTATGCCAAATGTAAAATGTTCTATTTAAGAAAAGATAGAAAATAAATATTTGTGTGTGTTGTGAAGTGGTTAGAAAAAATTAAATTGCTATCGGCTAAAATCGGTATCAGCAGGTCGAACTCAATGAAAAATCGGAAATTGGAATCGGCATAGAGAATCGGTGCATGTCTAGTTTTTACATAATGGCCTGACTCTCAGTACAGAAGAATACTTTGCGCGTGTATTTCATGAGACCGGTGCGAGGGAGAGGGACGAGTAGGTCAAACGTTGCAAACAAACAGACTGGGAATCACCAGAGCTCCCACGATACGATGTTATCACGATACGTATGTTATCACGATACAATGTTATCACGATACGTATGTTATCACAATACGATGTTATCACGATACGTATGCTATCACGATACGTATGCTATCACGATACGTAGGTTATCACGATACGTATGTTATCACGATACGATGTTATCACGATACGTATGCTATCACGATACGTAGGTTATCACGATACGTAGGTTATCACGATACGTATGTTATCACGATACGATGTTATCACGATACGTATGCTATCACGATACGTATGCTATCACGATACGTATGCTATCACGGTACGTAGGTTATCACGATACGTATGTCACAATATGATATTCTTACCATTTAGTACCACTCCTTGTTACAAAAAACAATCCATACATTTGATTCAAGGCGGAACGTGCTTTCCTGATTTCTTTCTCCGATGCCGACAACTTTATTTTAGCAACTTCCTCGTGCACGCTGACGCTCGCCCCTGCTGACCTCACCTGACAAAAAACTGCTAGTGCAGCGGTGTCAAACTCCGTTTCCCTGAGGGCCACACTGGAAAATGAGAATCACATCAAGAGCCTGACATGTTTAGTTTATTACCATGTTTTTATTTAATCGAAAAAGTCAAACATCTTTGACTGTATTACTACATGTCTCATATACTCTTCTCACTTACGGCTTGGTCCACATAAAGTAACTTAGCCATCAAAAGAAAAAAAGGTCGAAAAAAAGCGAGGGGAAAAAAGTTGGAAAACGCGCCAAAAAACGTCAGCAAAAGTTACAAAAACCTTGAAAAAAAAGTGACAAAAACTTCAGAAAAAGCGACAAAAACTAGGTGGGCCAAACTTTATTATGATCCTAAATTGTTATGAGGGCCGGATCTAAATCTGCCAGGGGCCGGATTTGGCCCGCGGGCCTTGAGTTTGACACATGTGATCTAGTGGGCTGAAAAAGCCAATCGATTTTATTATTCTAGTACCAAAAAGTGAAATGAAATGTGCTGTACCGATCTTTCCCGACCGCTACTGTCTATCTCGCAACATTTCTTTGTGATGTTTTGATGCTAGACCTAAATTAAGCCTGATGAAGGTCTAGCACCTTTATTTTTAAAGTCTGAATACTTTTTAAATCATGCCCTAACCCTTCAGAATAAAATGACATATAAATATACACTACCGGTCAAAAGTTTGGGGTCACTTAGAAATGTCCATTCCAGACAGAATACCAGCTGAGATCAGTTGCATTGTTGTTTTAATCAGGGTAGCAGTTTCCAGATTACATTATGTGTTTACATAACTGCAAAAGGCTTCTCGACTGTTGAAATGCTTGAAATCCATGCTTTTTGGTCTAAACGTCATACCCAGATTAAAAGTGGTCCAGCTGCCATATACTCTGACCCTCTGGGGTGAGCCTGATATCGTTGGAAAGGTGATTGATGGGGGTGTGTTTGTGTATTTGAGAAGTGTTGTATTTTGTACTTTATTGGCTTTTTTTTTGCACTTTTCAAATGGAAATAAAAAAACGCAGACATATCTGTAGAAAAAAATCATATAAAATCCATTTTTGAGTCTTTTGGCTTCTGTAGTAAGCTGAGACATGTGGCTAATGCCCTGTGTTGTCTGTCACCTCTCATATGTGTTCACAGCAGTGTATTCTAATCATTTTACAGATGTATGACTTGGACGGAAATAAAAAACCTCCATTCTAGTCTCTGTAACTCTGTCAGTGAGGCCTAGAATCACCCTGACACTTGTAACAACAACCTGAGAGAGTTACCTTTCCAATGATATCAGGCTCTCCCCAGAGGGTCAGAGTATACGGGAGCTGGACCACTTTTAATTTGGGTATGTCGTTTAGACCAAAAAGCATGGATTTCAAGCGTTTCTTCAGCCACTTCTGTCTCCAACAGTCGAAAAGCCTTTTGCCATTATGTAAACACATGATGTAATCTGAAAACTGCTGCCCTGATTAAAACAACACTGACACTAATCTCAGCTGGTATTCTGTCTGGAATGAAGTGGAATGGACATTTATAAGTGACCCCAAACTTTTGACCGGTAGTGTGTGTATATATATATATATATATATATATATATATATATATATATATATATATATATATATATATATATATATATATATATGTATATGTATATATATATGTAATTCAAACTTCTCCCCCATATTGAGATGTGTTGATGTGTATTTGTAATGAAAGCCTGTATATTTTTTAAACCATGCCCCACGCCTGTCCAGATGTGCTCAGATCTCCCTCTGCTGGTAAGACCAGGATTCTGCCTGTCTGTCTGTCTGCCTCTCTGATTGACAGACCTGATATCCACTGTCCCCGCCCCCCACTGTCCAATCCTCACGTCTAATTGGTCGTCCTCTCTCTGTCCATCGTCCAGTCTCCCGCGGTTACAGAGCGACTCCAGTTTGGTCCTCTAATCACTTTCCTCCTGTGGACTCTGATTACTCAACTGCTGCTGCCGCTCCTTCCTTCCTTCCTTCCTTTTTTTCCTTCCTTCCTTTCTCTCTTCCTTCCTTCCGTCCTTCCTTCCTTCCTTCCTTCCTTCCTTTCTCTCTCTTTCTTTCTTTCTCTCTCTATTTCGCTCTCTTTCTTTCTCTCTCTCTTTCTTTCTCTCTCGTTTTCTCTCTCTTTCTCTCTTTCTCTCTTTCTCTTTCTTTCTCTCTCTTTCTTTCTCTCTCTCTCTTTCTTTCTCTCTCTCCTTCTTTCTCTCTCCTTCTTTCTCTCTCTTTCTTTCTCTCTTGCTTTCTCTCTCTCGCTTTCTCTCTCGTTTTCTCTCTCTTTCTCTCTCTTTCTTTCTCTCTCTCTTTCTTTCTCTCTCTCCTTCTTTCTCTCTCTCTTTCTTTCTCTCTCGCTTTCTCTCTCTCTCTTTCTTTCTCTCTCTTGATTTTTCTTTCTTTCTGTTCAGTCTTTGTGTCCCAGTTGTCTCAGTTTTTCTTTTCTTTTTCTTGTTCATCACCTTTTTCCTTCCTGAATTGTCTGTTTTTTAAAACCTTTTCTTGAATTCTTTGCATTTCCATGTAGTTTCTGACCTGTTTTGTTTTTCATCCCTCGTTCCTCTCTCCATCTTTTCCCTCAGATGTTCCTCCTCCTCTTTCTCTCTCTCTCTCTCTCTCTCTCTCTCTCTCTCTCTCTCTCTCTCTCTCTCTCTCTCTCTCTCTCTCTCCCTCCCTGTCAGCATGCTGCACTGACCTGAGTGTGACCGACATCGAGTTTGGATGGATAGAAAGTCACCTGACTGTTGTATCCATTCAGATTCATTGGTTCAGTGAGAAGAAGACGTTCATACTGTAGAGCTGTGGATCATAGCGCCTGCTGTTATTTCTCTACGTACGTTACCGTTTGTTTCCTTCAGTCAGTAATCATCGTTTGCCTCTTTTTCTGTCGTTCTTTAACTCAGGGACGATCGTAAGTGTGGGAGACCCCAAGAAGAAGTATACACGCTTTGAGAAGATCGGACAGGGGTAAGTCATGAATGAAATGTGATTGGTTTAGTCACTCAAGCAACGGGTGGAGGGGGGGGGGGGGGGGGGGGCATTAAACAGGGGGTCTGGGGGTCCTCCGCATAGACTGTATATAAGAATGGACCAACAGATCCCGTTGCTCTGGACGGAGACCATTGAAGGATATTAGAAGCACTTTTCCGGTGATGGCTGAGCGTTACTGAGCAGCCTCCAACTGAGAGAGACGACGTAGATGTGACGTGAGCAACCTGTCTGAAAGTTGGAAGTCTTCTGGTAGCTGTGCCAAGAGAAATCTCAATCATTCCCAATCTAGCAGAGACGGAGAGCGTAGGTATATGTAAGGAGATAACATAGGCGCAGGCTAATTACTGATCACTAACATGATAGTTAACATTAGTAATTACACTTAAACAGCTAATGGAAGTCCAAACTGCCTGAGAGCTTCTCCTGTACTATACGGTAATTCCTCTACTATGAGACAGTAAGTCTCGTGGTTATGACCCAATCGTTAGTCTATTTTTACAAAAACGTCTGCTACGGAGCCATAACGTGAGATACAAGGTAATGGAGCCTTTTATACATTGTCGTGTTTCTTTAGAAATAAACAACGGACAAATAGAGTCTTTAAACGCTTCAGATGTAAAGTTATTCTCTGTCAAAGTGACGCAAAAATGAATGGGAGTCAATGGGATGCTAACGTCGGGTGAGTGCTTATTAGCATCAAAATGGCGCCATAGGAGGTTCGGGTTGTGAGGAGACGCTTACCCCCTTGGTCCTCCGCCAGGAAAATGTTTTCGATTTGATCCCATTTCCTGCATTTCTTCATACATTTATAAGGACTATGGTACTACAAAATCCAAGAAATAATTAAGTTGACCATAATGAAATTATGCCAGAAAGAATAGTAGGCTATTAAACTATGTATAAGAATGAAGATGTCTTAACTTTCTTTATTGCTTAAAGGGTGACTACCGTTTTTTCAACCTGGACCCTGTTTTCCTATGTTTTTGTGTCTATGTGACTGATGGGAACAACAATCTTTGTCAACAATGTAAGTTAATAGGGCGATTGTCCAGCTTGTATTTACCAGATTAATTAACAGATTAATATTTAAGTGTCTGACAACATTATGGAAAGGATCCCTACAGAGATAGACCTTTAAAACCTATTTGAGACCTTTCTGTTTAACCAGAAACGGCTCTGAAGTCGCTAGCTCTAAACCCACCAGACTCCTTTTAAAAAAGCAATACTTTTAGCGTGTAGAGAGTCAACATATTGTCACATGTAAATCAGTAAACTATGTGTTTATTTCAACCAAAACTAGAGTTGTGATGGTTGGAAAAGTGGAAAGACGACCCAAAACGGCTTTTCATAGTTTTATTTTGTTTCTGTCGACTTTGAATGAAGTATATTTTACGAAGCTAAAATTACTGTTTATTTACATGGAGTCTGGTGGGTTTAGCGAACAGAATTTCACGGATGTTTTTATGTTAAAAAAAGGATTACCTTTTAACAGAAAGGTCGACCTCCTTAGAATTCCTTTCCATAATGTTGTCAGACACTTAGAATATTAATCTGAGACTGTCAGCGGCAAAACGAGCACTTTTATGAAGGTAAATATAAGCTGGACAATTGCCCTATTAATTGCCCCTTACATTGTAGCTTATTTCTCTGCTGCCGACTGCAGCGATCTCTCTTAATACTGGACCAATGTCAAAGATTGTTGTTCCCATCAGTCACTCAGACACAAAAACATAGGAAAATAGGGTCCAGGTTGAAAAAAACGGTAGTTACCCTTCAAAATAGGGGCCAATCACAGACACTTATAAATAAAATAATATCAAACTAATTTGAAAGTGGGGGGGACACAAACAGGATTTTGAAAAGTGGGGGGGGACATGTCCCCTCTGTCCCCATTGGAAATGACGCCCTAGCACTAGGGCTGCTTGATTATGGGAAAAAATATAATCACGATTATTTCGGTCAATATTGAAATCACGAACATTTAACACAATTACTCGTTGACTTCTGGAAAGATGTTGCAATTATTGAACTTAAAAAACAGTGGGAAAAAGTTACTTAAATCAAGTAAAAAAACACATACAACTGTGAACTTTGCCTTAATACCTTTCCTATTGAAACTTTACTTTTTCATTCAGAACACAAGAGAAAATAAGCGTTTACTTGCAAAACGTAATGAGCTAAATAATTGTTTTTCTCTTTTTATTCTGTTTTTGTGATCATTGGGAACCGAAATCATAATCACGATTACATTTTGATGAATTGCACAGCCCTACCTTGCACTCAACACGAATGTGCTAGGGCCGCCCCTCTGAGTCAATTAGTCGACTAATCGGTCGTTTTAATCTTGATCGACGAAGATTTCTTTAGCCGATTAATCATTTTTTTTTATGGTTTTTCATGCTGGATTACTTTTTTTCCAAAGAAATGTATGTAAGGCTGCAACTAACGATTTTTTTGATTGTGTATTGGTCTGTTCCCGGGGGCCTGGGAAAACCAAAGGGTAGGATCCAAAACTTGGTACAGAGTGTAAACCTTAAGTCAACTTGTTTCTTGCTTTATCCACAAGCACATACACCTACATACACTATATACCACTATATCCTTAGGGTGTTACGTTTGTCAATAAAAATTGCAATTTCACAAAATTCTGGGTCGTTATTTTTACCATATCTGTGTCTGAAACGTTGGAAAAGCGAGAGCAGATAAGGAATAAATAACATTTAAAAAGCTTAAAAACTAAACTTGCGCTGTGGACCAACCACAATCATTAGAGCTGAGGAATTTCTTTTAGATGGTTTTGATGCTCACATTGATTTAAGGGTGGCCTGGGAAAACCCTGACCAACTTCCGGCATATTTGCAGACCTTCCCGAAAAATGTTTTTTTGTGATTGTTGCGGGCAAAAATCCTTGATGATGCGGCACGTTTTCTTAAGAAATGTGATGCAATATGCGGGATATTCATGCGATGAAATTGCAGGAACTTGCAAAAACTGCGGTTCCATCATGGCTTCATCGCGGGGTGTGCAGCTTTTCGATGATGTTCACGTCGCGTAATTACGTCACTTCAACGATCCCATGGCAACAGGGGAAAATGGCTGCTCTTGTGTGAAGTAAACGCAACATTTTTCAACTTTCTGCTAAGATATATGTGATTTGTTTTTGCAACGAAAATGATTATGAAATCATACAAGCCCCGCATATTTTGCGCGGAAATCGGCAATTTATACGCCGAAAGTGCGGCGTATTTGAAAAAATGCGCCCCCCCATAAATATGTGGACTTTGGCTGATTATGCATTGAATTATGCAATCGCATAATCGCGTTTTTCTAGAGGGACTGTATTTGAGATTTGCTCTGTAAGTCAGTCTGGCCAAGAGCCCAGTCAAGCCCATTTCCAATGTTTCCAAATCGAGGCACCAATCACAACCATTGAGGCGGGCTTTACACCAATCACAACCGTTGAGGCAGGCTTTAAACCAATCACAACCGTTGAGGCGGGCTTTACACCAATCACAACTGTTGAGGCGGGCTTTACACAATGACGATAGCGCAGCGACAGCAAGCAGCTTTTTGTTTACATTCAACATGACGGCCACCGAAGCGCAGCAATACGTTGATGCCGCTGTAGCTGCTACGTCACCTGGATCGTTGGTCTGATTGGTTGAAGGACTATCTAATTGTGCCCAGAGGTATTTGAGCGGCGTCCATTGGTGACGCCCCTTTGGAAATGGGCTGTGAATGAAGCTTCCCCAAACCTACTCTCAGTTATAACTGAGAAGGGTCTGGTGTCAACCAGGCTATATAAGGGCTGCATCTAATGATAACTTACATTGTCGAATAATCTGTCCATTATTTCCTTGATCAATCGATTTATAGGTCGTTTAATTAAATGTCAGAAAATTGTGTGAAATATGGATCAGTGTATCCCAAAGCCCAACATGACGTCCTCAAATGTCTTTTTTTCCCCCACATCCACAACTCAAACCTCAGTTCATCCTACAAACAAAAGAATAATATTCTACAATTCTGCTAAACCCAGAGTTTGCATCTGATAACACGGTAGAAGTCTTTTGGATCAAGTTCAAGTCAAAAAGCAAGTTTTTCTAGACCTTAAATAAATAAATAAATAAATGAATAGGTTTACGATGACGTGATGTTTAACTGCTGTCTGTTTTCAGGGCGTCTGGGACGGTGTACACAGCTATAGACATCGCTACAGGACAGGAGGTCAGTTCCATTTCTCATCCTCCATATTAGTTTAGTCTCCTTTCTACATCCCTCTGTTCTCCATCCTCCTTCAGTTTACAGCCATGCTCATTGGTTACAAAGGGAATACAGGAGCATGTTAATTAATCAAGATTAAAACTTCAGCACAGGCTGTACTTACTCACGTCCATGTTCTGTAATTTTATTGCAATCCATCCAATAATTATTAAGATATTTCAGTTTGGACAGAAATGGTGGACATGCTGCTAAAATGGCTACAAATCTCACAGATTGATCCGGTTTTTGAAAAGACTGATTTTGGTTTCAATCCTTCTTAACACCAATGATGAATTAGCAAAAGCAGAAAACACTAATGTCTGTTTTTTGTTTTTTTTAACCTGAATTGTAATATTTGGGGACTGATGGAAGACACTACAGGCAAAAACCTTTGGATTTGGGGTATTTTGCTTCAGTTTAAGGGCCCTATCTTACACCCGGCACAGCGCAAAGCCCGACGCAAGTGTCTTTGCTAGTTTAAGACCGACGCAGTTGTCAACTTCCCGTCCAGCTCCCACGTCGTTTAAATAGCAAATGCACCTGCGCCCATCTGTGCACCCATGGGCGTGCTGGTCTTACAGGGAGGTGTGTTCAGGTGCATTCTGGGCGTGCTGGTCTTACAGGGAGGTGTGTTCAGGTGCATTCTGGGCGTATTGCTATCTTGAGGCAGCAGGAAGTGATCGCGCCATTGACCAACAAAAACCTGGTCTAAAGTCAATAACGCAGCATTTCATTGTTATTTTAACCGCAAATTAGTAAAATGCTTCCAGGTTTGTGCACAGCGCGCGTACACTATGCTTGTTACACACAGGGACGCACAGCAGCACACACATGCAAGAGATTACAAATAAAAATATTACGGTGCAAATCCTCCATCATAACAGCAATGCTCCAAGGTCCAAACGCGCCTGGCTTTTAAAGGGAATGGGAGATGATCTCTGATTGGTTGATTGCATGTTACGCCCAAAACACACCTCTGATTAATGAAGACACTAAGTACAACCCTGTTGATCCATGCGCCCGGCGCATGGAGCCTTTTTTACCACCGTCAAACTAGCAAAAGTGGATTTGGACATTTGGAGATTTGGAGCTCAGCTCGCCTGTCGGGATAATCCGCCGCAGTTTCCCTCTCCGAGGATTAGTCTGTGTGCTCACGTTTAATGTCTGTCTGGCTGCGCTGCCTGTCAACCGTTACACTGCCTTCAGATTTAGGTATTTCTGTCTGTTTTTTAATTCCCCTTTCACCTTATCTTTTTCTTTTGATAAACCGGTCTGTCTGTCTGTCTTTCTTTCTTCTTGTTATTTTCACGATTAATCAATTAATCGTTTGGTCTATTAAACGTCAGAAAATAGTGAAAACTGTCCATCGCAGTTTTTTAAAGTCCAAGGTGATGTCTTTAAATGTCTTGTTTTGTCCAGAACCCAAATATATTCAGTTCCCTATGATATACAACAAAAAAGGGCAAAAAAATCTCCATATTTGAGAGGCTGAAAACAGCATCTTCTCTTGTTTTTACATGCATTACTCAAACAATGAATTCATTATCATAATAGTTATTTTTCTGCCGATCGACTAATCGTAATCGACTAATCAGTGCAGCTCTACCCAACTTTCTCCAACCTCTTTTTGCTCCTGGTTTCTTTTCAAATCTGTGTTGATTTATTTGCGTGAATATGAGAAAGTGGGAAGTCGAAGATTTCTCTTTTTTTCCTCAGGTTGCCATTAAACAGATGAACCTGCAGCAGCAGCCGAAAAAGGAACTGATCATCAATGAGATTCTGGTGATGAGGGAAAATAAGAACCCAAACATAGTCAACTACCTGGACAGGTAAGAGAGACACACACACACACACACACACACACACACACACATATACACACATATACACACATATACACACATACACACACACACACACACACACACACACACACACACACACACACACACACATATAATTACATGAATTGAAGACAGATGACAGATCCTGTAACAGCACTTCCAGCAGCAAACCTTTCCGGAGGCTGCAGCTCTGAAAGTTGGAGGATTATCTTTAGTTTTGGCAGGTTCACACTCAGCTGAGATCCTTTTATTTAGAGTGCTTTCACACCTGAGCTGGTTGGTCTGTTTTAACAGAACCCTGGAGCACTTTTTTCAAACTCTGGTGCCAGCCAAACAACCGAACTCTGGTATGCTTGAACACGGGGCTCTCTGTTTGTTTCCAGCTAGGGTTGGGTGCCGACATAAACGGTAGTAACGAGACCGAATAAGAACGGAAATTTCAGTGCCTCATTTCGGTGCCTGACTTTACACTACACCTGACAGCAGGTAACGTTAGCCTACCTTTAGCTAGCAGCTGGATTAAACACGGTTAAAATGCTGACAGCTAATGTTAAACAGTGTAAAAGTGTGACTGTATTTCACTGGAAAGGACTCTAACAGCGGGACGCAACAGTCTGCTATGCAGCGCAACAGCTGCCGTTGTCGGAATTAAACAACACTTGAAACAGGTAGCCTCACGGTGCATTCAAAGTTATTGTAAAATACCCTTTTCCCATCTGGTGGTTGTTTTTGTCGTTCAACAGCAATTTACCGGTGAAATAAGTTATTGTTTTAAGTTATAGCTATTACATTATTATTAAATATTTAATTTTGACCATACGGCCTTAGCAATAAACAAGTCTCTTTTTAACTTTATTAAAAAAGTATTGGTTCAGGCACCGTTAAGGCACCGGCACGGTTTTAAAAGTATCGCTTTAGCAGCGGTATCAGAAAAAACCCAAACGATACCCAACCCTACTTCCAACTGCACTAGAGTTTGGTTCATTTCATGTGAGAATGCGATCCGACTCAAATACACGAAGAGAACCAGAAAATGTCAACCTTGCACCCAGCAAACGGACTTGTATATGATATAAGAGATGATGACTCTCAGATCCATAACCTTATTATGACCATACATCGCTAGTCGTCTGTGTGACAACACATCACCATCTCTCTCTTCTTCTCTCGCTGTCTGTCAGCTGCTCACTCTGCTCGCTAAACACTAAAGCAAAACCAGAAAAAAAAACCCAAGGCGTTATAAATTTGGTGTTGCTCCATTAATTATGAGACCGGAAGTGTCTGCAAGTTTTACTCAGATATTCTGTCCAATAGACCAGCGATGTTTCCACCTTGTGACATTTGTTAAAGGTGCAGTAGGTAAGACTTCTAAAACTAACTTTCTGTCATATTTGCTGAAACTGACCCTATGTTCCAGTAGAACTACAGGAAGCAGGTCATTAAAAAAAACATCTGGCTCCTCTGGCACATTGACATATATAGAATGGACCAACAGATCCCGTTGCTCTGGACGGAGACCAGTGAAGTCTATTAGAAGCACTTTTCCGGTGAGCGCTGAGCGTTACTGCGCAGCCTCCAACTGAGAGAGACGACGTAAATGTGAACCATTTCCTTCTTTTCACATCCAATATCCAACTAAAAAAATGTGATTTGGGTTTTTGGTGTCGTCCCTCTACGCCCTACTCTTTCCTTGCAGGTGTTGCACAAACGCTGAAGAATTTACAAACAGCTGACATGTTGCAGGTTAATTCACCAGCGAGCGGGTACGCGCGACACACGGCGGAGAAGTTGAGAGAAAGGAAGAAGAGAGCGTGCTGTGGCGTCCGTGTGTGCGTGCGTCCTTGAGAACTGTAACTGGTAGAACTTATGTTGGCAGTTAGTTGTATCGTTGACCGGCATGAAATCGGCATATGTCAGACTGACCTGCCGGTCGCCGGTCATGGCCGAGCACGTGAAAACCGGCCAATTCCGGTCACCGGCCGCTCTATCGGTGCATCTCTAGTGTTGTTGCAACTTCACCCAGAATTGCAGAGTCTACCTAAATGTGTGAAAGTGCCCTGAATCTTGCATTTCTGGCAAAAAAATATATTAAATATGTGAAACAAGTTTAAAAACACGCAGTCTTCGGTAAAATAAGTCAAATGTGAAACGTTCCCCGTAAACCCAGATGTTTCAGGATCGGTGGAAACGCCGCTGAGCTTTGAAATCTGACCAGTAATGAGAGACTTTTTAGTTCACTGTTGCTGTTGCCATGCCAGGGCCTCCGGGGGGGTTACCGTAGTTACCTGTTTGTCTTGAGAGATATTTAGAGTCACATGCAAGACTGGTGATGCTGCTGTCATCCCTGTGGAAACCACATTTTAACAGCTTCTGATTTACTGTGTGTGTGTGTGTGTGTGTGTGTGTGTGTGTGTGTGTGTGTGTGTGTGTGTGTGTGTGTGTGTGTGTGTGTGTGTGTGTGTGTGTGTGTGTGTGTGTGTGTGTGTGTGTGTGTGTTTACAGGACTGACAAAAGAATGCTATTGTCTATTTTTATATTTCTAAATGCTGTTAAATGCATGTCCAACCATCTTCAACTACCCTTTAATCAATGTAATTTATTTCATATTTATTGCATTAGTCAGTTGCTCCATGATGCTCCATGAAACTCTAAAACTGACCAATCACAGCTAGTAAAGTGTGACCCATCTAATACTACTACTCTGTTTAGAAAGTGCTCGGTGAATAAAGTTTAGAAAGTGCTTTACAGCATAAAGCCAAGAAAAGGCAACACCTGAACCTCCAAAACCAGAATACAATAGACGAGACATAAACCACAATGGTTACCAACGACTAAAGCTTGATTTATGCTTCCGCGTAAAATCTACACCATGGCTACGGACGTAGGAGACACGGACCTACGCCGGACCCTACGCCGTAGCCTGACGTGCACCTCTCGGCCGTGGCTTGGTAGCGCTGCATTTCCCCCAACTAATTTCCTGGTCCTCCTTCTCCATAAACAACGTGAAATCAAGGAGAGGGTGAACTTCTCCTGCTCCAGATTTCTCACCGTGGTCAGAAAGAACAGAGGAGACACTTTGTTTCTCTCACTATGACTCTAGAGTCGCTCTAGTACTCGCTCCGAAGCTAAATGCCATCACTCTCTCACTTCTCCCTTCCTCTACCACACACACACACACACACACACAAACACACGCCGCCTCAACGCACACACACCAACGCACAAGTATAAACATCAGGCCTCTCACGTAGGCTACGGCGAAAGCAAACGACTTTACAAGTGATGTAAAGAAGAAGCAGATTCAGCTCAGTGAAAAATAACATTAAATATTTTAAGTGCAAATCTACAAAACAAGATTTTAAGAAGATAGCCAAACTATTTACTAGTGCTGTCAAACGATTAAAATATTTAATCGCGATTAATCGCATTAATGTCATAGTTAACTCGCAATTAATCGCAATTAATCACACATTTTTATCTATTCTAAATGTCCCTTGATTTCTTTTTGGCCCATTATTTTTTCTCATTTTAATGCTCTTATCAACATGGAAAAGTGGATCGGCTTGCTTTGTGCAAATGTTTTTTTTAAGTTTGTTCTTAGTTGTGGTATCCATGTGCTTCTGTCTGAAGCATAGACTGTTAATATTAATATACAGTAAATGTATATTAATTCTTGGCTTTGACGAGGGGGCGGAGAATTGGCATCAGCCGTGTGTGCTCGGCCGTCAAGTGGTATTTCAGACTGGACGTGCTGCGATGACAGCTCAGTTCACAACGACCAAACTCACAGATCACTTTGGTCTTGTCAATGGAACCATTTGACAGCTTTTTAAAAGTAAACTTTCCATTCAGAATCTTATTGGCCTCCATTTCGGCGTCTCGTGCTCGCCATCCACTCAAAACGTAACGTTAGCCTACTACTCTTTGGCCGGCTCGCAAGCCCAAACAAGTGTGTGCAGCGTGCCTGTTGTTTTGTTTCCGGTCTAGCCAGATCCGGTGTGGTGTTGTAGTTTTTCTAACATTACTAGTTGTTGCAACAGCATGTGAAAAAAAACTACGTTTGCTAGGCCAAAAAGAACGTTAACCTCGCGATTAAAAAAAATGGACGCCGTTAAAATGGGTTTGCGTTAACGGCATTAATAACACGTTTAACTGACAGCACTACTATTTACACATTTTCTGACCCCCTGCAAAAAAATTACCCTCCATTGAAAGATGGTTTCTTGTTTTTTAAAAGTTGAATATAGCGTGTCCCCTCTAGGTCTGAAGCAGATCTCAAGTCATATCATTTATATACTGTAAACACTTGCATTTCTTGGCGTGTTCCGTAGTTACCTGGTGGGTGACGAGCTGTGGGTGGTGATGGAGTACCTGGCCGGAGGGTCGCTGACCGACGTGGTCACAGAGACCTGCATGGACGAAGCCCAGATCGCTGCCGTGTGCAGAGAGGTACGAGACATGACATGAGGCGCCATTCTGCTCGGAATGTCTGTCTGTCCCTCTCTGTCCGTCTCTCTCGCTGTCTGACTGTCTCTCTGTCTGTGTTTCTCTCGCTGTCTGTCTGTCTGTCTGTCTGTCTGTTTGTCTCTCTCGCTGTCTGACTGTCTCTCTGTCTGTGTTTCTCTCGCTGGCTGTCTGTCTGTCTCTGTCTTTCTCTCTCGCTGTCTGTCTGTCTCTCTCTGTCTCTGTCTGTCTGTCTGTTTGTCTCTCTCTGTCTCACTGTTTGTCTCTCTGTCTTTGTCTATCTCTGTCTGTCTCTCTCGCTGTCTGTCTGTCTCTGTCTGTCTCTCTCGCTGTCTGTCTGTCTCTGTCTGTCTCTCTTGCTGTCTGTCTGTCTGTCTCTGTCTGTCTCTCTCGCTGTCTGTCTCTGTCTGTCTGTCTTTCTCGCTGCCTGTCTGTCTCTGTCTGTCTGACTCTGTCTGTCTGTCTGTCTCTGTCTGTTTGTCTGTCTGTCTGTCTGTCTGACTCTGTCTGTCTATCTCTGTCTGTCTCTGTCTGTCTGTCGCTGTCTGTCTGTCTCTGTCTGCCTGTCTGTCTGTCTGACTGTCTATCTGTCTATCTCCAGTGTCTCCAGGCGTTGGAGTTCCTCCACTCGAACCAGGTCATCCATCGAGACATTAAGAGCGACAACATCCTGCTGGGAATGGACGGCTCCGTCAAACTCAGTCAGTCCACAACAGCTGACATCATGTCATATTATTATATAACATGAATCACGTCTTTGTTATCTGTGGTGTACTGCTGCCTGCTTTGTAGTAAGCTTGGTCTTCAGGGTTGTTGCTGTAGTTCTTGTCCTGACCAGCAGGGGGAGCTCTGGTTTTAGTGTGACCTGTTCCGTCTGTTTAACCACTTCGGACACCTTGTGAAAAAATGTATGCGTAGTTGATAAAAGGTTATATTTATTGGGATTTACGCAAGCTATTATATAGTTTGCATCCATGATCCTTTATATTTCCATAGACATTAGATTTATGAAACGGTAAATGTTTGATTTAAA
>CM042316.1:39196681-39211681 GCA_023566125.1 Zingel zingel | reverse complement strand
TTTTGTAGCTTTAAACTTGTATTAGGTTTTGTAAATAATTGACGGTTGCTGATGTTGGACTAGTGTTTCCCCGTGTACGGGGAAACACTGCAGGGCCCAAAATCTGACTCAGGTTGCATATTGTTGCTTGTTAAACTTTCCTTTGAGAGATGCTTGGTCCTCATAGAGAAGAGCTTTGAGTTTGAATATAGGCAGCTGTTTTTAGTTTTTGTGTGTAATTAACACAAATGAATATTACTCCACTGAAGTAGCATTGCACTCCTGTAACATCGTCTGACTGGTGATAGACCTAATCGGAGAATTCAAGCTCCTGTTTTAATCTTACTTACAATGTTTTCTTATCAGAGCTGCATTCTGTTACAGTCGTGTAACACCGACAAAAAGAAATGAAGTCTTCTTCAGGAAATAGTAGCTTTATTGTCACATCCTTGTCTCCAAGTGACCGATGTAGACGGCAGTAAATGAGCTTTAGCTCCAAACATCACTCCTATTCTCTTTTTGAACCTAATAAGGTGTCAAAAAGTTGGATTTAAAGAGAAGCATCTCAGATTTTCTACTGGTACAAATCCAAAATCAAGTCAGCATCCTGTTCAGAAATGTAGAAGATGTGAAAAATGAGCTGTTTACCCATAATCCATTCTGCCAAACTCGCTCCATCTGCGGCTTTGGGACTTTAGCGTCTGCGGGCTCGAGGGAGAGAATGTGCATGCCAACCACCCTTTTTTATACGGTACGTTCAAGATAGAGAAGAAAAATAATAAACGAGTTGTGTCAATGCTGGAGCGTAAAGTGACACATGGTACATGGACGCTTGTGTACGATAGGAAAGATCATATCTTAATCCTATTTTCAGAAAAATGAGACAAATAACTGCTACGATGGTACAATATTGGGTTGTTTTTTTTCCTGCCTAGTGAACTGTTGAATCCCCAGGAACCCTGGGTGTATGAACATTAAGGTGTATATTTTACGTGCAAAAAAAAGAGAAGAAAAATACTGCCTTGACTCAATAAAGACGACAGCAATCTGTTTTAGCTTTTGTTTACAGACTCATTGTTTTTTTTTTGTCAGAAACTGATGAGTTGGATATAAAGATTTGAGTATTTGTTTTGGATTTAGTCTGCCAAATTAAAGGAACAGAGTTTTTCTTTAAAAAAAAACCTATCACAGGTTCAAATCCTGCAAGAGCCAAAGTTTCCATCAACAGCCACGGTCATTCGCTGGAGCGTCAGATTTAAAAACCTGCAATGTTAATAAAACATTTCCAAAACATCTATTCAAAACTATTGCTTTGATTTCTACTGTTGGTTGTTTTCATTCTTTTCTTGTCTGTAGCGTTATGTACCTCTGGCCTTAAACTGTTTCAAAGGTGCGAGACTACTTTAGTACCAGTCTGATGGCAACATGTGGAAGCAACAGTGAATGTTGTTGCTCCCACAAATTATTATTTTAATTATCGATCAATCTGTTTATTACTGTCTTTGTCAAAAGGATAGTTCAGATGTTTAGAAGTGTGGTTGTATGAGCTACTTCTCCGTAGTCAGTGTGTTATGCTGCGTTCTACCGGTGAAAGTGCCCTGGAACGGCAGTCAAACCCGTTACTTACTACCCATAAACTCGGACTAGATCGTTGTACTCCCAGTTACAGTTTTTGACGTCACACACATAAACAATTAATTTGGCGAGCTCCGTTGATGCTGTACAGACGCCGGTGATTAACAGTGAGAAATAGAAATAAATATACATAAATAGGCAACGTAAAGTAATTCTGCACATTGTAATCAAAACAGTACACATACGATTGTGTACTACTACAGGTTATGTTTATTAAATGAAGCCCAAAATATGTCGCCGACTAGAAATCACTAGTATCAGCTAGCGCTAGCTAACATCAGCATTATGTAGCCGCTAGCTACCGTTAACGTTAGGTAGCCGCTAGCTAACGTTAACGTTAGGTAGCCTAACCTGAACCCTGGAACGCTACCAAGTCGTGAGTCGTGACTTGAAGTCGTAACTTACGGGCTAAAAATTGTGTCTGGAACGCAGCATTAGCTACAGTAGATGGCTGTCAGCCCGCCCCCAGTTTGTAAAAGGGTTAGGGTTAGTATCGAGTGGCGTAGAGTACTGACACGAAAGCTAAGCAATGTCCTGCTGTGGACAGGGGCAGCTGCTAAACGCATTTTAGAAAACTAAAAAAACTTATATAAGTTTACGCTGTATTTTGGATATTTTCACAGCTTTACCTGGCTGTCAGACATAGGGTTGGGTATCGTTTTTTTTGTGGTGGGGGTGTGCTAAAGCGATACTTTTAAACGGTGCCTGAACCGATACCTAAAAAGAAAAAGAAAAAAGAAGAGCACAAAACGACAGTGGGTGATAATAAGGAACAACTTGTTGATTGCTAAGGCCATATGGTCAAAATGAAATGATTTATTAATAATGTAATAACAATAACATATAACAACAACTTATTTCACCAGTAAATGGCTGTTAAACGACAAAAACAACCAGATGGGAAATGGTCTGTGTTGTTTTTCCGACAACGGCAGCTGCAGACTGTAGGACGTCCCGCTGTTGGAATCCTCTACACTGAAATACAGACACACTTTTACACCATTTAGCTGTCAGCATTTTAACCGTGTTTAATCCAGCTACTAGCTAACGGTAGGCTAACGTTACCTGCTACCAAGTGTATTATGTTAACTAGCGCCACGTGCAGCGATGCTTCTGTTGCCTGTAACGTCCGTAACGTTTCGGAGCATCAGAGAGCAGCGCAGGCATTTCAGAGACACCGAAATGAGGCACCGAAATCCGTGTTGCTATTTGGTCCGGTAGATACCGGTCGTTTAGGCATCGGTGCCGTATTAGCACCGGGCCTCGGTACCCAACCCTAGTCAGACAGCCCTTTACGACGGGGAACTGAAGCCGTTATCTCTGCTTTCTTCAAAGTCTCCAGACTCCAGTCATTTTACCTCGCAGAACACAGTTCGGTTATTGTGTGCAGGGGTGGTGGACTAGGGGACCGAGTAACCAGAAGATGCTAGACTGAATAGCTGTGGATGTGGGGAGGGGGCAGAATGCCTTTCTACAGGGCCCGAATTTTGTGCTACGCCCCTGATTGTGTGACTTTGTTGAGTCCAAACAAACAAATTTAAAACACCAAAGTCCCACAATAACACAAACACACTGACTGATGGAGTGGTATCAGAGCCATAATGTATCTATCTGTCTTTATACGTTTATCTTTATAAGTCATTTTGATGATTTGAAACAACTCTGAAAAATGAAAAAATGAATAAAACTGTACAAAAACTGAAAATTGGTTTGTGCTTGCTTTTATTTTTTTTATTGTTTTTATTTTTTTAGCCTTCATTAGCTGAAGAAACATTTCTCCTAGGATTCCTTGTTGTTGTGCTTTATCTCCACGTAGTGCCTCGTTCTCTGCCTGGAGTTGCTCTTTAAGATCCTTTAGTTCAGCGATCTTCTTGCATTCATCCTCAATGATTTTCTTCAAGACTTCAATCTCCTGCTTATAGGCCAGTATTTCTTTTTCCAACTTCTGGCCTTCTGCTCTGATTTCCCTGATTTCCTGCAAAATCATATCTATGCCGCACGTGCTCTCCATTTTGTTTAGTTTAGTTGTTGCAGACGGATGTATCTACTAAACGCTGAGTGGGTACCGTGATTTGGTAAGTCACTGATTCTTGAAAAGTGGAACAATGCAGTGTTGAAAAAAACGATATGACGCTCGACAAATGTTTCATGGAATGAAATATAGTCCAAACATTCCTGCTAGGTGTGTTGTTTATGACATCATAGGCAGAAATGATGATGACACACAGAGTCTTAGATCAAGGTAAAACTGTTCCAACAACAAGTTGAAGGCAGGAACGAAAATTGACCGGTAGATTGAGAGCTTTGCCTTCTGGCTCTTTTTGTCATGATTGTGAGTTTCTGTTATGTTCTGTTTTATTTTTAAATCTGTTGTCTTCCATCTCCCTAGTTTACTTCCTGTCTTTAGTGTTCCCGCCCTTGTGATTGTCTTATGTGTTCCACCTGTTGTGTCACCTGTCCCTCGTTAGTCCTTGTTACCTGGTGTATTTAGTCCCTGTTCTGTCTTTGTCTCTTGTCAGATCATTGTATTCTGTTGCTGCGTTTCCTGTTGGATGTTGTCTCTGTGCTGTCGTGGATTCTGTTTTTCGTGCCGTGCTGTTTCTTTCCTGTTGTGGATTAGTTTTTCGTTGTTCCTGCCCGGCTACCTTCCTGAGGACACTTTGTGTAAGACTCTTTTTGTTTAATAAATCACCTCTAATTGCACTTGGATCCAAGCCTAGTCTTTCCTGACAAACCGTGACACTTTTTGTCACAATGGTGCGATAAATTGAATGTAATACCGACCCTGTTGTGCCGATTCTCCGACCAATCTCCCGCACCATTGTCCCCTCACTCGCGAACAAGACCCCAAGGCAGGGCTGTAGTCAAGTCAATTCAATTTTATTTATAGTGTCAAATCATAACAGGAATTATCTCAGGACACTTTACAGATAGAGTAGGTCTAGACCACACTCTGTAGTCAAGACCACCTTTGTCGAGTCCAAGTACAAGTCCAAGACCAGGACTAGTCAAGACCGAGTCCAAAGAGGTTCGAGACCGAGTCCAGGACAGAAATAAAAGTCTTATGCATGACAGTATCAAGACAATCATTTTGGGTTATTTGTTTATATAAAAGCAAAAACAGTGTCACAACACCCAGGATTTTTAAGTATAGCCATTCCCCTTGATATCATATAATCTAATCTAAAGAAAACAGAATGACATATGGTGATCCCTCATAATAGCAATGCAGGAACTGATACAAACACCAATCCACTACTATTACCACTGCTAGGTACTAGTACTGAGCATTTGAGCAACTAAATGACAATATAATATAGCTTCACTCCAGATGTAATGTAGAAAAGAAGTGACCAGTGTTACGGAGCGTTCCCCTACGGTTGGTTTATGCCTTCCCTAAAAAAATATTGCATTATGTTGTTCTTCGGATGTGGGTTAATAGGAAAGATATGTATTTTCAGAAAACATTAAAGTTTGGTTACACAACAAATGAAAAAATGAATAAAACTACAAAAACTGAAAATTGGTTTGTGCTTGCTTTTATTGTTTTTAATTGTTTAGCCGTCGTTAGCTGAAGAAACGGTCCTCCTAGGATTCCTTGTTTCTTTCCTGGAGAGACCGGTTCTCGTGGTTTAACTCCATGAACTTGTTTTTCAGATCCTGGTTTTCTGCCTGGAGGACGACTATCTTCTTGCGTTCATCCGCAATTATTTCCTTCAAGCTTTCATTCTCTTCTCGGAGAATTTGACGTCTTCTCAAAACCAGTTCTGCCTCGACATTATAGTTCGCCTGGAGTTGCTCCTTAAGATCCTTTAGTTCTGCCTCCAGGACGGCGATCTTCTTGTGTTTATCCTCAATGATTTTCTTCTGGACTTCAATCTCCCGCTTATAGGCCAGTTTTTCTTTTTCAAACTTCTGGCCTTCTGCCCTGATTTCCTGCAAAATCATATCTATGCCGCACGTGCTCTCCATTTTGTTTAGTTTAGTTGTTGCAGACGGATGTATCTACTAAACGCTGAGTGGGTACCGTGATTTGGTAAGTCACTGATTCTTGAGAAGTGGAACAATGCAGTGTTGAAAAAAAACGATATGACGCTCAACAAATGTTTCATGGAATGAAATATAGTCCAAACATTCCTGCTAGGTGTGTTGTTTATGACATCATAGGCAGAAATGATGATGACACACAGAGTCTTAGATCAAGGTTAAATTGGTCCAATAGGAAGTGATGCCAAGCTTTGCTTAGCTCCACCCTCCCCATAGTTACTGTTGCTATGCCTGTCAGGAAAGAATGGATCCATAGAGTAAATTGCTTAATTTTATTTCTATGAATGGAACGTTTAATTTGGTAGGCGAGGGCAGAGATGGGGGAGAGATGATGAGTCAAAGTGGTACCTTCACAATGTTGGTTTTCTCCAACCAACAGACCGTTGTTACAAGACATTAGTCCGTATCCATGACGGTCCACTTCCGGGATTGCCACCGGAAATTCCACCGGATGTTTCTCTTTTTAGGCCGGGTGTCCGTCACCGTCCTCTGTCTTTGTGTTGGTGTTCTAACCTCTGGTGGGTTTCTGAGGACTATGGTTAACTGCTCCTCAGATCTCTGCAGGGTAAATCCAGACAGCTAGCTAGACTATCTGTCCAATCTGAGTTTTCTCTCGCACGACTAAAACAACTTTTGAACGTACACACGTTCCACCAAAACAAGTTCCTTCCAGAGGCTGTTTTGCCGCCCAAGACGATTGTGATTGGTTTAAAGAAATGCCAATAAACCACAGTAGAGCTGAAGATCTGTGCCCGAACCGACGGTCTTCTATCACCATCATTTTACACGGGCTCGGGCCAGGCTCGGGCCAGGCTCGGGCCAGGCTCGGGCCAGGCTCGGGCTTGCGCTCCGGGTTGCGCGGTATGGGCGGTCAGGTGATGCGTTTCTATGCTGAGGAGGTGAAACGGAGGCTGGCCTCTGGAGGACTTATTTTGTTATTTCTTTGTTCCAACTTCCAAGTGGCCTATAGCCTACGTTAATCATGAACAAATGATGTTAAAAAATGTATAAATTACTCATTCTTGACAAAAGGCAAAAGAGCTGTGTGCGTGCGCACATTTGAATAATGTCGGGCTGTAAACGGGTTCGGACTTTTAAAAAGCTGTCAATCAAAATGTACTTGTCGGGCTCTGGCCGAATTCTGTCGGGCTCTGGCCTTGTTGGGCCGAACTTTTAAGGCCCGATTACAGCTCTACAGTAAACCAGAGCACGTTTTTCTCCTATCCAGGACAATATACGGTACACACATTCACTGTTTCCACAAAGAGGACTTCTTCTTCTAAATTTGTCCTCTTCTACAGACCAGAGCGTGGTTAGCCGAGTGCACAACCACTGTTAAATAATAACTCCATTTATTTATAATATGATTTCCTAACACTCCTGAAGGCTTTCTGTAAATCACTTATGTAAACGACTGTTCTTTGCGTCTGGGGCAGAAAGGAGATTAAATCAAGCTCAAACCCTGCCGTCTGTCTGGCTAGGAAATTAGTTCCCACCTACTTCTTCTATTTTTTTTTTTTTTTTTCTTTTAATTAAAAGTGCTGATTACTGATTGCCTGCTTCCTAAGCTCCCCTTTTATCTGCAGGCTAATCTGGAATAAGTTCTGTGCTGCAGCGTGTGTGCAGGCCCCACTGGCCCTGCACTGGATTCAGCTCTCAGGGGCAGAGAAACTTCTCAGAAAGCCCTGAATTACCTCCCCTCCTTTCACTCTCACCTTTTTCTTATCAAGTTTCAACTTACTTATTATCAGATGCACAATGATTACAGAAGCAGTTGCTCAGATCATTCAGGCTCCCTCCAACAAATCTAATTGAATTTGTATTAAACAAAAAAATCACAAGTAAAAAAAGAAACCCGTCTCGTGGCTGCATCTCTTAACCATCTCATCTTCTGGCTTCTTTTGTCTTCAGATCCCTTCTTTTCACCTCCAGTCAGATGTTTTCATCATCAAAGGTGACATTTTTTTTAAATAATAGATCTCAAATTCACAGTTTAATATAAATATTCAGCAATCATGTACACCCTGACATTACCCATCCTCTCTCCCCCATCTCTACATCTCTGTAAGTGGATAGGCTATCTGAGGCAGTAATCCTCTTTTAGATCCTTTATATACACACACACACACACACACACACGCACACGCACACGCACGCACACGCACACACACGCACACATGTCGAACCAATTTATGTGATGAACTTATGGATCCATGAGACTTCACAGTCCTGGGTTAACAAATGCAGATTTTATTGTTATTTTGTACATAGGCAATGCAGCTTTATTTGTATAGCACATTTTAGCAACAAGGCACTTCAAAGTGTTTACATATAACATTAAAGAACAGTTTAAAACATTTAAACATTTGTTAAATATAATATAAATATAGCTTAAATGGAATAAGACAGGTATGAAATACAAGAATAGAAGTTACAGTGCAGTGTAAGAAAGAATAATTATTAAAAAAAAGGCAGCATCAAAAAGAGAAGTCTTGAGCCTTGATTTAAAAGAGCAGAGTTGCAGCGGACCTGCAGTTTACTGGGAGTTTGTTCCAGATACGAGGTGCATGAAAACTGAACGCTGCTTCTCCGTGTTTAGTCCTGACTCTGGGGACAGAAAGCAGAGCTCTCCCAGACGACCTGAGAGGTCTGGATGATTCATTATGTAGCAGCAGATCAGAATTGTAAACCAACAGTAGTATTTTGAAATCAATTCTTTGAAGGACAGAAAGCCTGAGAAAAAGACATCGGGGCTTTAAGCTAATTTTGTATTCTTAACATAAAAAGTCCTCGGAGTGTAGAAGAGGATCTTTGGATCTTAAAAATTTCATGCAGGCCTACTTTGGTTTTAATTCAATTCAATTCAAGTGGAACGTCAAGGATATGGACTAGTCTAGACCACACTCTATGATTTACAAAGACCCAACAATTCCAGTAATTCCCCCAAGGAGCAAGCATTTAGTGCAACAGTGGCGAGGAAAAACTTCCTTTCAGGAAGAAACCTGGGACAGACCCAGGCTCTTGGTAGGCGGTGTCTGACGGTGCCGGTTGGGGGTGTGATGAACAGTGGCAATAATAGTCACAATAAAGATAATGAAAATATGACTAGAAATAGTAGTTGTAGTAGTTCATGGCGTAGCAGGGCACTGCAGGGCGTTACAGGACGTAGCAGGGCACTGCAGGGCGTTACAGGACGTAGCAGGGCACTGCAGAGGGTAGCAGGGTGTAGCAGGGAGTAGCAGGGCGTAGCAGAGCATATCAGGAAGTAGCAGGGTGTAGCAGAGCATAGCAGGGTGTAGCAGGGCACTGCAGGGAATAGCAGGATGTAGCAGGGCACCAAGCAGGACCACGGCAACAGCTGCAACCATGATTTAGGTGCCACCCTAATCCAAGGAAAACATAAGGACTCCGGGGAATAAGCTCCCCAGAGCTGGGTTAGTAACAAGCATTTCTGGGACATGGATGCACACAGATGGAGAGAGAGAGGAAAGAGGAGCTCAGTGTGTCAGAGGGAGTCCCACGGCAGTCTAATGGCGCTTTTCCATTACATGGTACCTGCTCGACTCGCCTCGACTCTACTCGCTTTTTTTGGTTTTCCATTACGAAGAAAAGTACCTGGTACCTGCTAACGGGTACTTTTTTTAGTACCACCTCAGTCGAGGTTCCAAGCGAGCTGAGGCGAGCCGAAAAGGTGACGTGAAAGCGACAGACGGGGGTGTCCTGAACAAACCCGCTATTTTTTTGCTGCCTCTAGCTTCATTTGAAACTAAATGTGTCATCTGGCTGTGGCAACAACAACACACCTTCGACGTTCTGTGTGTGTGTTGCGTTAGGTCACGGCAGTTTACTGCGGCGCCACTTGTTTACAGTTCTGCGGAGACTCCAGGCAGAGCTTTCGCTGTAGCCTACGTACACACACACACATGGCCGGCTCGACGCACACACCAGCGCACAAGTATAAACATCAGGCCACTTACATAGGCTACGGCGAAAGCTCTGCGTGGAGCCTCCACAGAACTGTAAAACAAGCTCAAGTGGCCTGATGTTTATACTCGTGCGCTGGTGTGTGTGCTTCGAGCTGGTATATAAGACGACCAGCCACGCTGAGGCGGTACTAAAATCTGCAATGGAAAACGGACGCACAGTGTGTCGAGGTGAGTAGAGTCGAGGCGAGTCGAGCAGGTACCATGTAATGGAAAACGCCATAACAGGATAATTAAGAGCTGGTCCTAGGTAAACCTGAGCCAGCTCTATTTCACTCAGGAGAGACTTGGTTGCAGATATGCAAAGGTTTATTGTACATATGCATAATATGAAATATAAGGAGTCTTTGGAGATTAGACTCCATCGTTATAAAAATATTTTTTTAAGGGGTGAAGAAGCCAAGACATAGTGAGATTGTAGTGAGATTTGCAAAAATCCATCGCTCCCTGTTCAGATGCACCAATCAGGGCCAGGGGGGTGTCTAACTGCGTGTCAATCACTGCTCATGCACACACATTCATTCTCCCTTGTGGGGGGAGGGGCTTAGGAGACCATTTGGGCTTTAGCAGAAAGGGGGGAGGGACTGAGAAGTTGTTGATGTTCAGATTCTTTGGCTAAGTCCTGGATCTTCACAATCCTACCTACAGCACCGTTTAAATGAGAAATAAAGGAGCAGCATTGTGGATTAGACAGTTTGGATGCTTACTTGGACAAAAACGACACAAAGGTTAGTTTCTTCAATACTTTATAATTCTTTACTCTGATGCAATAAAGAGCAGGACCGAGCTGCTAACGCTAGTCTAGACTTTGGCGTAGTACCATCAGCCGATAATATTAACGCTTTGTAGGAAAATACAAAAAATTGGAAAGAAACATCTAATTTACGTCATGTCTGGCTACCATATTTGTTAGGATTAAGTAATAGAGCTCAGTTTCCATGACAACAGTCTCCTGTTACCATGGAGCCTGAGCTCTTGTTAACCAACTCTTAATGTCCTGCACGGACAAAAGGAGTGACGCAGGATTTCTGCTCCGTTTCCTTTTCCTGGTAGAAACTCTCTGATTCTGTGTCTTCACTTCTTTCTGCTTCCTTCCTTCATTCTGTCTGCAGTCCTTTTTATTGTGCATTAAATATCTGGTTTCTCTCTCTCCCTCTCTCTCTCACACACACACACACACACACACACACGAGCACCAGTGTGTCTGTCTTGGCCGGTGCAGTCAGAGTGGAGAGGAATGAGGCTGGTTTCTGCTGAGGTGGCAGAGAGCGGAGGAGCGACAGAGTGTGACGCATCAATGACAAGGACAAACAGCCAGCGAGGGTGAAATCCAAATGAAAACAAGACAGCGGAGAGAAAGAAGTGTGAAATGACAAGAAAGAGATGTGAAATTAGAGAGAGAGAGAGAGAGAGGAGGGGCGGGGTAACAGGAAGGGTAAGGAAGGACAGACTTTTTTTATAACCAAATGTATTCATCAATCTGCACAAATGATGATATACAGACACCAACTGACACAGTCTTCTGATACAGTATTACATTTTAGACAGTAATACCCCCACCCACCCCGCAATCCCTTCCCTGCTCATAGAGACAAAATAATGATACCATTCTACTAATATACATAAGGATAAATAATAATTTTATTTATAGTATCAAATCATAACAAGAGTTATCTCAAGACACTTTACAGATAGAGTAGGTCTAGACCACACTCCATAATTTACAAAGACCCAACAATTCCAGTAATTCCCCCAAGGAGCAAGCATTTAGTGCAGTGGCAAGGAAAAACTTTGGCTACACTATACATTACACTACATGCAGGCCTAGGCCATTTCATTACGTAATTCCTAATGGAGATCTTCTCACAGCTCCTGATAATGGATTGAGGGGTCCTTCGATGACACTTTCAATTGCAACAGCTTCTTTCCAGAATCCATTTTGCCTACTCTCGGTGTAGTCGCTGGCGCTGATTGATTGGCTTGTGAACAGGGCAGCTGCTTTGTCTTGCTCTCTTAGGCTACTCTGCGGCCAGCAGTAGCCAATCAACAAACGTATTGTGAGTTCTAAGTGGTTCTCTTTTCTAAAACGAAATGCCTCGCAATCTTTGGGCTCCCTCTCCGCATTGCAGCATAATTTTTTTATTTAATCTCCGGCTCCGTCCCGCTCCCGTTGATTTCATGCTCTATTCCGTCCCTATCACGTTACCAACAGTGAGATTGACTCCCGTACCGCGGGACTCCCGCGGGTATACCGAAAAATTGTCACCCTCTAGTAGCAGGGCACTGCAGGGCAACTGCAGGGCTACTCCAGGGCATAGCAGGGCTGCAGGGCGTAGCAGGGCACTGCAGGGCTACTGCAGGGCATAGCAGGGCTGCAGGGCGTAGCAGGGCACTGCAGGGCTACTGCAGGGCATAGCAGGGCTGCAGGGCGTAGCAGGGCACTGCAGGGCTACTGCAGGGCAAACTCAACGTGTCAAGCCCACCTTAGCATGACTTGCACCTGACAAGTTAAGTAACAGGAGGGAGAAAAGAAGTATTTAAACAGGCTGAAAAAAGAGAAAAGACAGTAAAGCTCGGATTGACAGTAGGACAAGAAAAACGAGAGATGGGTAAAACAGGACAGACGATAAGATAAGATAAGATAGAACTGAGAGGTTGAAAACAGTATTTTCTGCCATTTCTGCATGAAGAGACCTTTTTTTAAGATTATTTTTCTTCTCCTAGTGAGTGTTTGTTCTGACCCTTCTGCCTGTTTTGTTACCTAAGCCTCTGTTTTGTGTTTTGTGGAAACCGTTGCTTGATCTTTGTACCGCTTTTGTGCAGTAAATCTCCTTTTGTGACTTGTACTGCATATCTGAGTCCCCTGTTTACACCCAGTCTGACAAAAGGGTCTTCCCCAAACTGTTGGATGCACACCAATGTCCACAACATCACTGTGAATATTGTAGCATTGGAACTAAGAGGCGAAATGTCCACACACTTTTGGCCATATAGTGTGTCACTAAAAGAAATAAACATCAGCTCAGAGCCTGACACATCTGTGTGTGTGTTTCTTGACTCCTCCAAACTCTTACTCTCTGAATTAGTCCTGTCCTTTGTGCATTTACTTTTTAATCTACCATTTATCGTATTTTTACTTTATATTATTGTATTTGTTTAAGGACAGCAAAGTTTAGACTGAACAGTAGGTGGTGATTACCACGTTCTTGTGTGTGTGTGTGTGTGTGTGTGTGTGTGTGTGTGTGTGTGTGTGTGTGTGTGTGTGTGTGTGTGTGTGTGTGTTGTAGATTGGTGTTGCAGTGGAGTTCCCCAGCCCCCTCCCCTTTTATTTTTATTACATAACAGCCTCCACTGCAGAGGAAGAGCACTGCAGAGGACACAAACACACACACACACAGGAGAACATGGTAATCACACGCAGAAGAAATTACATTTTCACGCTGTACAGTTACACACATTACACACAGGCCTGAAATACACACACATGCTCAGGACGTATACATGCACCAATGGAGAGATGTCAGAGGGAGGGGGCTGCCCATGGATGAGCTCCCCGAGCAGTTGGGAGTTCGGTGCCTTGCCCAGGAGGTGAACTGGCACCTCTCCAGCTACCAGTTCACACTCCGTACTTTGGTCCAATTCCACACAGACTGAGCTACTGCCACCACACAGAAGACTACACACGTCAGCCACGATGCCTGTGTGTTTCGTACCGGGATGTAAAGTTACTCACAAGAGTAAAACTTTGCTGGATAAAACCAGCGGTGGAATGTAACTAAGTACATTTACTCAAGTACTGTACTTAAAGCGTAACTCTCGCCAAAATGCAACCTAGGGTCTTTTTGTGAATATATCCGAGTCAAACTTTCGTTTAAAAGCATATTTAGGACGGAATCGCCACTTTTAAGATTTACTGTATTCTCGTTTTTGGGTCAAATGGCCTTCTGAACGGGAGTGCTAGCGGCACTTTTATGCTAGCCTCAAAATAGCTATTTTTAAAACACTAAGAAGGCTCGACACAACATGAGACTTTGCTCCAAGTATCACCAGGGGCTCTACACCTTAACGAAAGCATTGACAACATTGTTTGTGTACCCAGAGTTTACTAAAAAAGGTTTTGAGCGACTCACGTTAGCAGTTGTTGTTTACGCTATCCGCCATTTTCCCAGTCCAAAATAGGCGATCTCCGAATGCGAATGAACGGACTCCATAGGAGGAAATGTCATTCTTATATGAGGCTCCTTGTTCAACTACAAGGTCAATATTGTGTTTCACTAACGACAAAACAACGAATAATCTGTGCATTTATATGGAACTAATCTTTAGGAGCTTTCCATCTTTACTCTCCTCCCTCGACTAGTTCTCTCCCTCAACCTTTCTTTTTAGTAAACTCTGGGTACACGAACAATGTTGTCAATGCTTCCGTTAAGGTGTAGAGCCCCTGGTGATACTTGGAGCAAAGTCTCATGTTGTGTTGAGCCTTCTTAGTGTTTTAAAAATAGCTATTTTGAGGCTAGCATAAAAGTGCCGCTAGCACTCCCGTTCAGAAGGCCATTTGACCCAAAAACGAGAATACAGTAAATCTTAAAAGTGGCGATTCCGTCCTAAATATGCTTTTAAACGAAAGTTTGACTCGGGTATATTCACAAAAAGACCCTAGGTTGCACTTTGGCGAGAGTTACGCTTTAAGTACAGTACTTGAGTAAATGTACTTAGTTACATTCCACCGCTGGTTTTATCCAGCAAAGTTTTACTCTTGTGAGTAACTTTACATCCCGGTACGAAACACACAGGCATCGTGGCTGACGTGTGTAGTCTTCTGTGTAATGGCAGTAGCTCAGTCCGTGTGGAATTGGACCAAAGTACGGAGTGTGAACTGGTAGCAACTAGGTTGCATTTTGGTGAGAGTTACGCTTTAAGTACAAATTTGAGGTAGGCTACTTGTACTTAAATGATTCTCCTCTTTTCATGCCACTTTCTACTTCTACTCCACAACATTTCAGAGTAAATTATTCTACTTTTTACTCCACTACATTAATCTGACAGTTTACTAGTTACTTTACATAAAAAGGATTTTTGCACACAAAACACATGTAGTTTATAAACTGCGATGTTTAATTATAAATTAAACCAAACAACGATACAACGATATACTTGTATATTACCTACAAGTCCAACTGGAATGATTAGCCCATTAAACACTCAGTTGATTGACAGAACTGTTTGGATCGTTTCCAGTTTCTGAAATGTGAGGATTTTTTCTGCATTGACTACTTTTACTTAAAGTTTGTCTGTTAAAGCAGCCTGACCATATTGTTCGTCACATGTAGACTTTACACACAAATTACAACGGAGA
>CM042316.1:39104181-39191681 GCA_023566125.1 Zingel zingel | reverse complement strand
TTTCACAGCTGGAAAGATGAATATATCTTTAAATTGGGTCACTTATGTAATAGAAATGTGAATATTTTTTAGAAATTGGTGCCTTCTCGGCCGAGAAAAGCCAGAAAATGTGTTTTTGGCTCGTGGATGAAAGACACCAAATCCCAGAAGGCACTTGCTTCGCTTCACTACGAGGCCACCCCAAGCCACGCCTACCGCTTACAGAGATGCAGTCAACTGAGTCAAGTCTATTATGTTTTATTGTCATTTCAACCATATACACGAAACAACGTTTCACCGTGACTCAAGTGGTGTTACACATTTAAAATATATAAAAACGACATTATATAAAAACGACATATGAAACAGGCTACATTTAGTGCACACACATTATAGGCTCCGTAAAGTTCAGCTAACGCATACTAGCATTAGTGCTTGGTGTGAACACCGAGTATAAACACAGCCATGAATTTGCGTGGAATATAGCTAGAATGGTCGGCATCTAACAGTCACAAACTCCACCAGCGGTGAGCAGTCAGTTGGATACAAGCAGCCCATTTCTGCACCAGTCCGTGTTAACACAGCCCACCCCCACTAGGCTTACCCGGCGACAGAGCAGCAGGCCTGGTAAATAGATGAGATTTGTTATGGGTTTGCGTGTCAATTGTGTTTTTTAGTTGGATTTCAAAGGGAAATGTTGCCTTTTATTAAAGCGTAAATCAGTGCTAAACAAAATTAGCACATGCCAGGTTGTCAATAATGCTGTTTAGGTTTATGTTGAGATGTAGAAGTTAAGCAGCAGCAGCCACCAAGTCAGTGGCAGGTAGTCTGGATCAACGGAAGTACATTTCCAGGATAAAGCCTGACATCCGGCGCGTTATGCATCTCCCCTTCCGCTCTCTGTGTGTTGCCGTTCTCAAAATCTTTTCGCTACGGGAAACAACAACAAACTTTGAGCTAGGGAGCTACGCACTGAAAATAGTTCTTGTTCAGAATACAATCTCATATTGTACTAAAATAGTTCACCGAAACGTGTTTCTGAAAACATTTTAAGCGAGAAATAGGCCGTGCAGTTTCTGAATCTGTCTTCATTTCAGATCAACAAAGGTCAGTTTAAAAGATTTCCGTCAGATTTTGAGAGGCTCATGCCGCTCCCCATTTCCGGGTGAGTCGTGACTGCCCTGTCTCCGACTGAACATGTTGGGTCGGCCCAAATGAAGGCCGACAGCTCCTCGGATGGACGACGGCACGGGACACACTGAACATACGCGAGTCACCGACCTCGCCAGACGGTCCGACGGCCAATTATCGGGCTGGTGTGTCTCCTCTCTAATAAGTGCTAGGCAGATACAACAAGAAAACGTCTGTGAAGAAGGATTTACCTTCCCTCTCAAAAGTTATTCATTATTTTCCAGAAGAGTTTCCTGCTCGACTCACCTCGACCTTTTAGGTTTTCCATTACAAGAAAAAGTCCCTAAAAACTAAAAAGTGCTAATTAAAAAGTACCTGTTAGCAGGTGCTAAAAGGTTGCTTCTAATATCCTTCACTGGGCTCCGTCCAGAGACACGGGATCTGTTGGTCCATTCTTATATACTGTCTATGGGCGGTACTAAATCTGCGATGGAAAATGGAGCGCGGGGCACTGCGGCTGAGTCGAGCCGAGTAGAGTAGAGTCGAGCAGGTACAGTGCCTTGTGAAAGTATTCGGCCCCCTTGAACTTTTCGACCTTTTGCCACATTTCAAACATAAATATATAAAACTGTAATTTTTTGTGAAGAATCAACAACAAGTGGGACACAATCATGAAGTGGAACGAAATTTATTGAATATTTCAAACTGTTTTAACAGATAAAAAACTGAAAAATTGGGCGTGCAAAATTATTCAGCCCCTTTACTTTCAGTGCAGCAAACTCTCTCCAGAAGTTAAGTGAGGATCTCTGAATGATCCAATGTTGACCTAAATGACTAATGATGAAAAATAGAATCCACGTGTGTGTAATCGAGTCTCCGTATAAATGCACCTGCTCTGTGATAGTCTCAGAGGTCCGTTTAAAGAGCAGAGAGCATCATGAAGAACAAGGAACACACCAGGCAGGTCCCAGATACTGTTGTGGAGAAGTTTAAAGCCGGATTTGGATACAAAAAGATTTCCCAAGCTTTAAACATCCCAAGGAGCACTGTGCAAGCGATAATATTGAAATGGAAGGAGTATCAGACCACTGCAAATCTACGAAGACCCGGCCGTCCCTCTAAACTTTCAGCTCATACAAGGAGAAGACTGATCAGAGATGCAGCCAAGAGGCCCATGATCACTCTGGATGAACTGCAGAGATCTACAGCTGAGGTGGGAGACTCTGTCCATAGGACAACAATCAGTCATATACTGCACAAATCTGGTCTTTATGGAAGAGTGGCAAGAAGAAAGCCATTTCTTAAAGATATCCATAAAAAGTGCCGTTTAAAGTTTGCCACAAGCCACCTGGGAGACACACCAAACATGTGGAAGAAGGTGCTCTGGTCAGATGAAACCAAAATCAAACTTTTTGGCAACAATGCAAAAC
Source organism: Zingel zingel (assembly GCA_023566125.1). Lineage (NCBI taxonomy): Eukaryota > Metazoa > Chordata > Actinopteri > Perciformes > Percidae > Zingel > Zingel zingel. Next base: position 39,189,141 of record CM042316.1, on the reverse strand, counting down.
GTTATGTTTGGCGTAAAAGCAACACAGCTCATCACCCTGAACACACCATCCCCACTGTCAAACATGGTGGTGGCAGCATCATGGTTTGGGCCTGCTTTTCTTCAGCAGGGACAGGGAAGATGGTTCAAATTGATGGGAAGATGGATGGAGCCAAATACAGGACCATTCTGGAAGAAAACCTGATGGAGTCTGCAAAAGACCTGAGACTGGGACGGAGATTTGTCTTCCAACAAGACAATGATCCAAAACATAAAGCAAAATCTACAATGGAATGGTTCACAAATAAACATATCCAGGTGTTAGAATGGCCAAGTCAAAGTCCAGACCTGAATCCAATCAAGAATCTGTGGAAAGAACTGAAAACTGCTGTTCACAAACGCTCTCCATCCAACCTCACTGAGCTCCAGCTGTTTTGCAAGGAGGAATGGGCAAAAATGTCAGTCTCTCGATGTGCAAAACTGATAGAGACATACCCCAAGCGACTTACAGCTGTAATCACAGCAAAAGGTGGCGCTACAAAGTATTAACTTAAGGGGGCTGAATAATTTTGCACGCCCAATTTTTCAGTTTTTTATCTGTTAAAACAGTTTGAAATATCCAATAAATTTCGTTCCACTTCATGATTGTGTCCCACTTGTTGTTGATTCTTCACAAAAAATTATAGTTTTATATCTTTATGTTTGAAGCCTGAAATGTGGCAAAAGGTCGAAAAGTTCAAGGGGGCCAAATACTTTTGCAAGGCACTGTACCATGTAATGGAAAAACACCATGAGTGTCATGTCTTACAATGTGTGTCCTGGTTGTAATTTTGCAACTCACTTGTCATACAGAATGTTAATATTGTACACTTCTCCAAAAATAAGTTCAGCGACAATGTGTTTCAGTGCCATCATTGCATTTGTTATTCCATTCTCTTATCGTCTTATCTTAACACTGCCAACTAAAACTGTGGTTGTTGTTGGGGAAAGATTGTCCTTCAGTACATCTACTTCTCTGCTTTGGCTCTGGACTTAAATCAAATAGTAAGAAATGGTAGTGGGTTGTGCAGACTTGGTTGATAATGGGTTTTCTAGTTGTGCTTTCTAGTTTAAAACTGAATATGTGTTTTAAGAGTAATGTATCACCATTTTGTACACAAAGAATGACTGTACCACATGAACACATGCCTGGTAGTGTTGGTGTTGTTAGTGGTGTGATGTGTTTGGACAGTGAGTTAACAGCAGAGAGCTGATCTGGATACAGAGGGCTGCATTGTTTTATGCGTACTATCTCCCCTGCTCTCTATCCCTCTGTCCATCTCTCTAATATATAAATATATAAAATATTTAATCCTATGATTATCTGTATTAGATTTGCGATTCATCACACGCTTTTTATCTGTTCTAAATATACTTTAAAAGGAATATTTTTCAAGTTTTTAATGCTTTCATCAACTTGGGAGCGGACAAATATGCTTGCTTTATGCAAGTGTTTACCATTATTGGAACTATCCAAAATAATGATGTTTTTTGATCCCAGTCCATCGCTGTCCACAGTACATGCAAATAAATTTGGCTTGTTGAGAGAATCATCTGGAAGGGCTTTGAAACTGTATTTGCCAATCAAAAGACCCGTTTCTTTATCCATTTATGCTCAAGGAGGTCTTTTAGTCTTGATCTGCTTTTTTAATGATCATTGATTTAGTTTGTTTCTGCTAGCCATCCACAACATTACTGCTGCATACTGGCCCAAATCACAGAACACAAGTTCGTTAATTGCGCGTTAAAAAAAATTAGTGGAACAAAATAAGGAATTTGCATTCACTCGTTATCGCGTTAATTTTGAAAGCCCAAATATACTGTTTATTTCTTTTGCCTCCACGTTGTTGTCTCTGCACATTCATTCAGTAGCAATATTTTTTCTCCTCCAATGTGTGTTTTGCTGCATCATCTTTCTCACACACACACACACACACACACACACACACACACACACACACACACACACACACACACACACACACACACACATCTAGTATTCAGCTCTGGGATTGCTTTTTTTCGTCACCACTGGCCCTCTCCTAGCTTTACCCAGGCTGTCTGGGTCCATTCACATTCAGCTCCAGAATCTGCTGCTGGGTATCTCCGGCACAAAGAGCTGCATGTTGGGAACCGCAGTAAGTCATTGGTGTATTTACTTCTAGTTGGTGGCATCGGACATGCAAAGTAATAAAGCTGACAAGCTCTTCTATTTTTATTTCTCCACTGTAGTTTCATTAAGATGCCAACTTAAATCTACATAACTGTTACTAAGCTATATTTAACCCTTGTGTTGTCTTCCATGCAACTTTGTGTTTTGTGGGTCTAAATTTCAACATTTTGTTCTTTTTCTACACTTTTCTCGACGTTTTAGTTGATATTTTAAAAGTGTTTAATTAAAACACTTTGTCACATTCTTTCCAATTTTTTTGTCACTTTTTTGGCGTTTTTTAAATTATGTTTTTGTCAAATTTTTAACAAGTTTTTTTGTCGCTTTTTCCAATGTATTTTTTTTTCATTTTTTTTTTCACATTTTTTGCCACTTTTTTAACAAGTTTTTCTCACCTTTGGCGAGTTTTTTCAGCATTAAAAAAAAAATTATGTTTTTGTCACTTTTTCCAACATTCTTTTGTCGTAGTTCTGATATAGAAAGTTTTTGTAAACGGGTCAAATTTGACCCGAGGACAACCGGAGGGTTAAAAGGTTTTTGATATTCAAATATTTCTTTTTCATCACTGTCCTGCTTCTCATTCTCACATCTAAGACTAATACCCAAGGGGAGCATTACAGTATGATCTAATCTCGTGCATAACCACATCCTGAAACCACAGGAGAAGCAGGGATTAATTACTGGTTCAAACCAGTAACAAGCTGCTGCTGTTGTTGTTGGCTAAAACCCGGTTCGCAAACAGAATTTGTTAAAGTGCCAGTTAGGTAACATACCATGTTGTGTTCCTCAGACATTTTCTGTCAGTCTGATGCCAAGTTAATCTTCTGTATGCTCGATTGACCTTTTGTTGGTGGTTGTTATTTCCCTTCTTGTCCTGAGATGAATGCAGTGGGAGTGAGACTGAGATAAACACATTAGATATGGGTTTTGTTCAGTGGTGTAGTCTACGTGATACGCAGGTATACGCAGTATACCCACTAAGAATGCTCCAGGATTTCCGTATACCCACCTAAAAATGTGCTATGATACGCAACAAAATGTGACAGAACTTTCACTTCAGATATTTGCATTTACAATTACGGGGTCGAGTAATGTGACAGTAGCCTAACGCTGCAGAACATGCAGAGAGACATTTCTCATCTTTCATCGCCCCGCTCCTCGCTGAGCGCAGTGTGTAGTGTGTGCGTAGCGACCGGACCCAAATGCTCCGCCTATAACGCCAGTATCCTCCCTTCACTGCACATTTAAGACAAATATAAGTAGCCTTTTTTTTTATTTTGTCCTGGTTGCTTTGGGGTCAACTTTTGTGATCCAGGCTTGGGTCCCTGATGTGAAAGCCCCCTTACTGCTTTATATTCCATTATATTTTTGATATATTTTGAATGCCATCTGTGTTTTCCTTCTCATAGGATAAATAAAGGTATTCCCACCATATATTAGTGCATAAAAGTGTATCAGAATGCAGGATATTAGTCTTTGACGCTCAAAATAACCCTGGGAGAGGACACCCAGACCCCAAACTTTGATATCCCCCCCCCCCAAAAAAAAGGCCCATTCTTCTTATAACAATATTCACATAAAAACTGAAGAGGGATAAAATATAATTTGCAATCCACAGGCACTCAGGCCCAGATTCTGATTCCAATTACACTCTAATCTCTAAACCATCCCTCTTAAGTGTATTCGTTTTGATGATCACTTAACCAGTAGACTGAAATAAATTACTGAGACGATAGAATAAACTCCATTCTTCTTTAGTAACAGCATTTTAAAATATATATACAAATACACATGCAGGCCTACATGCGGGCTACACAACTGACACCTCCTTGTGCCTCCCAGTTATGCGCAATAGTTACAAAATTCCACTCCTTTTTATTCTCTCTGGGTGTAGTCCTTCCTCTGTGTCCTCAGCATGTGGGAGATGCTTCATGCACCCCAGGATGGCAGCTGTCTGTTTATTTCTTCAAACGGGGGTTGGTAGAACCCCCTCACCTTGTCGTGACCTTTTTGACCAAAGCCTGAACACGCAGCTCTACTTTTTCACACAGAAACACACCACCTCTGGGAAACACACAATCTTTGGGGTAAACCTTTAACCATATGGTACCCCCTGCATCCCTAATTACCTCTTCTGTGTCCCTGCTTATCTCATACCCCCAACTCATAAAAGCCTAAACTGAGTTTATGACTTAACAGCAACCGAGGTCATTCTAACTTCTCCCTCAACGTGCCCAAATATAACTTTAACTGCTAGTATTCTATAATCATGTCTACAATAATAGAAATATATCAACAAAACACACAGGTGCAGGTACATGAACACACACAACTGAAGACACAACTATTGACGCTGTCAGTTACTGTCATTTTTTCCCAAGTATCGTTTTTTATACTAGTTTTGTATTGTATTGTAATTCTGGTATCATGACAACCTTAGTACCTAGTGGCACTGAGTGTAGAATTGGCCATATAATTGTGTGCAGTGGCACTCCTTGTTGTTTTGGTGCCATGGCCTATATTTTGGGCACGCAGTTGGAGTGTTGCCATGGAAATGAGTTAGGTTTAGCTACTTATTTCACTAGATTTTGGCAGGGTTTCCTAGTTTTCTTATTATTATAAAGCTTAGGCGCTGCACCCAAGCCGTTCTGGGCAGCACTTAAGCCGAATGAATGAACTAACTACATGACTTGATGAAATGACTAATGATTGCACTCGGTCCCCAGTGGACTTCTTTTGTCTTCAATTATCTGCTCTAGCTTTTCCAACGTTTTAGACACAGATGTGGTAGTAATAATAATGCTACAAAACGATGTGAAAATGCCTATTTTTGTATTGAAAAAGGTAACATTTTCTTGAGGAAGGACCCACTAAATATCCCCACATAATTATGTGCACCTACAGTATGTCTTCCACAAACCTAGGGAAAACATAGCATTTTGGTGACTCCGTACCAAGAACCGTCATGCTGAATTACCTGCTAACGGTTCCCTTTTTACAATGTAACCATGGATGCACGACTACAATCTCTGAATTACTTAAATACAGAAGAAAACATAAACATAAGGGCTATGAGGCTAGATTTTAAGTTGTTAAGAAGCATCTTTTTTAGCTGTGACCAGCAGCTCTATATCTCGCTCTGTGGGTTGGTTGGTCGTTTACATTTACCTTTACCTTTTGTCGGCCACAGTTTTCATCCTAGGAGGCTAAACTTACCATGGAGCGTGGATGCATGCACACATGTGGTCGCAGCTATTGTGAATGTGTGCTTGTTCTATTTCTAAGCAGTGAAATATCTCTTATTGGTTTCAATAGGAGAAGAACGTAGTGAACATAGTGTTACAATAGTCAGGCCCTGCGTTAGCCTCAGCTCCCTGAATGCTGTAAGACAGAGATCTTCAACAGGAGGGTCTGGGGCCCCCAGCGGCTCCTCAGAGCTACTGCAGGGGGACCACCAAATTATTGTTAATTTGGTGGTTCAGTTTTTTTTTTTGCACCTCCTGCAGTCGGACTCAAATGAGCCATCTGATTGGTGGAGAGCTAACCCGGAAACGGGGAGCGGGATGAGCGTGACTAGAGTCTCTCAAAATCTGACGAAAATCTTTTAAACTGACCTTTGTTGATCTGAAATGAAGACAGATTCAGCAACTGCACGGCCTATTTCTCTCTTAAAATGTTCTCAGAAACACGTTTCGGTGAACTATTTTAGTACAGTTTGAGATCGTATTCTGAACGAGCCGCCATGACAGTCTGGCTTTGAATTTCCGGAGAAACCAGACCCACGTGACGTGTTCGTCCAATCAGCTGCTGGTTTTCATTTTTGGGCGACAATACAGATTAGCGACACCAGCTGTTATGGAGACGTATTACGTCTTGTCGCTTTGGTGTGTTCTGAGGCACTTTTTTGACCAACTCGGGGAGACTGATCAGCCCAACTGCCTTTTCTGCCGAGGGTCGGCCGTCTGGTCAATGTGTCTGCAGCTTAAGGATTCACTCTGATGTTGTATTTTTTACATTATAACATAATTGATAAAAACATGCCAGCAAATATTAATAGCTTAGTATTATGCACTAAAAATGTATGTACAAAGGCTTTAGGCCGCCCACACGTTATTGTAGGCCCAGTTTAATATGCATCTTAATTTTATACAATATATGTAGTAGGGGGTCCCTGCTCCGTCTCACTCTCAGATAAGGGGTCCTTGGCTTAAAAAACGTTGAAGAACCCTGCTGTAAGAGAACAGTCCATGTGAGTAGGTGCCATGTTTCTGGTTGTATTCAGCCCTGTCAGGTTAAAATGTAATTCTTGGCGGGGACACGAGGCAGTCTGTGATCCTGTTGTCGGATGTAATGGACCTGAGCAGGCAAGTGAAACATGACAGACAGCCAACCTGTTACCTACCCAGCTCCCTCAGTTCCCCACATCAGCCAGAGATGAAGATGTAAGACCGCTCAGCTCCTGGAACGTTTTAATGGCACTTCTATGGCTAAAGCTGCGTTCAGACCCACAATAGCAAAGTTGTTTTGGTGTGGCAGGGTTGCTACAGGTACCATTTAGAAAATGACATTTGAACTAGAAAGCCTTTTATTTAATATTTTTCAAATAATTTTTATTAAATCTTGAAAAACGGACTTATGATCGTTTGTGAGTCGTCCAGCCTGCTGTTGGTGCATTGCAGGATGTGAACTGCTGAGTGGGCTATTTGAAGCCAGAGAGCTGTTTCTAATGCTACAATATAAGATGGCACTTAAGATCAAGTTTCAACATCTCAGAAAAACTAAACGCTGATGGAAATTCTGTTCAGACTAAAGTAGAGATAAATCAAACCTGAATGGTTCCTTACTTCGTGATGGATTCTCCTGAACTGCTGCAGTCAAACAGTTTGTTAAGCTAACAGTAGATAATGAACCAGGAGTCTCAGACCTCACTGCTCTGTTTAAACTGAAGAAACCGTTTACCTTTCACTGGCACCACTTGTTAACGCTCAGAAACCTAAGGTCATTTTTACAGTTCATTGTTTTATTTTCTATAAAAGCTTGTAAAACATTAACCCTTTTGGTCCACAGTCAATTTATGAACATCATTTTTTTTCAGGAAAACTGGGCTATTAGAATATTTGTGCTGCAGTGAGGTCACTTGAATGTAAAAAAAGGTTGTATGACCTTAAAGACAAATAAATAAATAAAACGGAACATGAATCTCACAGTTATGTATTAATATCACACACAGAGCAATACAAGCTAAGCCAATCTCCTGTCTAAATCAGTTCCCATATGTATTAGGAGTCACACTGTGAAGAAATAAACATTATAACTTATACAGTTGACAAAATATATACATTTCTTCTAAAAAAAGTCCAGACGCTTTTGCCCTCATGACATTCACTTATGCCAATAATCAAAATAATAATGTCATATTTATTGAAATCACACACACAGCAATGTTCTAAAACAGTTCTCCTATATATTTGGAGTCATGCAGTGCAAAAATAAACATAATGAACATTATAACTCATGTAAAAGAACAAACTATTTACATTTCTTCAGAAAAGGCCCAAATGTGTGCCAAACCTCAAAACATTCTTCTCTGTAGAACGGTAACAGACTGGAGTGATCCATCTTTCCACTACATAGTCTTTGTGTGATGGACCTGCCTTCCCATTGGTTGAAAGACGTCAACACAATCTCGCAAAGCATCATGGAAGATTTATGCTAGACTGTAGCACGGAGCTAGCTGCAGAAATGACCGAAAACGTGATAAATTATGGACATCAAGTGGATAAATCTAAGATGTAAGAGTTTGGATTTATTGCTCAACAACTCCGAAAAAAGGCACAACTTCCAGGCTGGATAGAAAAACTCCTGTGAAGGCTAGAAAGACACCAAAGACACCCCTGTGATGGCTAACTCCTCAGCTTTTAGCAGGAAAAATCGGTAAGAAGCTACGTTTTACAGTTATTAAATTATCTAAATATGAATCAGAGGTGCCGTTTGGGGTCGTGTACTAACCTTTAGGGTTCTTAGGGTTTTAAAGGTGCACTACGAGTTCCTGCATGACGTCACTTCTGTTGACGTTCCAAGTAAATTCCAAATAAAATAGAGCAAGCTCCCCCTTCCCCCCATGTTTCCATAACTGTCATGACTGACTAACTGTCACTAACCCACACCCCCTCCCCAACATCTTGTCAGTGATTGGCTGGAGTGGTTTGTTGTATTTTGGTGCCTATCCTGTGCCCCTAGTGTTTGTTTGACGTTTATGACCCCTGTGTTGTCTCCCGAGACCGGGCTTTTTCACGGTGTGTTCAGGGGGCAGGCAGCTCGCGGATCAAGGAGAGATGCCTACGATTTGAGACAAAAATGAAATTGCGCTGAAACCATGCTGGAACTCATAGTGCACCTTTAATAAAACATGGACTTTCCAGGTTGTAGTGTGTTTTCTGTAGGGATGCTGTGGAGATTGGACAGACCCACCTGTACGAGCCGAGCAGCACATATGGCTGCTTCAATGGCCGTATCACACCTGGCTAGAGCCAGAGTAGTTGACCTCTTATTCTCTGATTCTATATACTGACCCTGATATTACAAAATGCAGTTGTTTTACTTTTAAGTTTTAACAACTAAGTCAACTGAATGTGTACAATATATTTGGCCCTGATCATTAGGGGTGCACGATTCAGAAAATGTCACGATTCAATATCGATTTTTAGGCTCAAGATTCAATTCAAAATCGATTTTCGATTCAAAAACGATTCACAAATGTAAATGTAGTTACTTTTCCCATGTGATTGCAGTAGACATACAATTAAAAAAAATAAAAAATAAAATAAAATGATATAAATCGATTTTGAATCGGTAGAGCTTGAATCTTGATACGAATGTGAATCGATTTTTTTGCACACCCCTACTGATCATGCTGTGTAATAATTGCTGCACATTATATAGGTTATGACAAGACCAGCTAAAAGCCTCTGAAGTTTAAGCCTGTTCTAGTAAAAAGTCAGTGTTACCCTGACTAGATAGATAGATAGATCTGTTGATGTAATGAGGGTAGTCGACCTCAATGATAAATGTCTTTTTTGTATTTGACCCAAATATTGTCGAGTCCCTGGTCTCAGCTGAGGAGAAAGGCACACTTTGTTTACTGAACACTTTCTCAACAACCAGTCCTTTTGGAAAAGTAGAACAAGGTTTTTGGAAACTGGAGTAGATGTTTTCCTGCGTCAGTTGCAAAGAAATTAGAGCTATGTTCCACCCCTTAACTCAAACATGCAAGAAGAAACGGATTTAACGAGCCTACAGATGTTCCTACAGAAATTCCCAAAGTAGTGCAGATCGTGACTGCAACACTCTGCCGTAGCCTAGCAATATTCAACCCAGAATGCATCACGTTGTTTTGAAAATGTAGTGTTAACGGCAGAAGTAGTAGTCCTATGATACAACCTGAAAAGACATTTCTTTCGCAACCTTGAAGCGCAAAATTGATAATGAAAACCGTCCGTTTAACCATGCTGCCAGGACCGACAAATACTTGTTTATTTTACCCCCAAATCCAAACGCCAAACCAATGTGTTTAATCTGCAATGAGTGTGTTGCAGTGTTTACATTTTTAAGTCGAGGCACCACATTGAGAAGAACCATATGTTCCAGACAATATTTCCTGAGGGATTACAGGAGAGAGGGCTTCAAAAGTGCAGAGTTTGATTACATTTTCCAACCGGAGCTGTACTACAAAGGTGCCGTCATGCACCATGGTTTTTATGCACTTTTTGATGTTGATTTTTTTTCTCTCTCACCTGCTTTCTTTTCCTCAAGTCATTCTTCCCATTTTCACAAGTCCCTTTCACATCATAAATTTGACGACCTGTCTGCAGACTGACATCATTTTTCAGCTATCTCGCTTTTACTTAAATGTCAGTATGCGGGTGCATTTCTTTTATTTCTTTATGCTGCTGTGAGCTCACTTTAACCTTCTAATGCTGTTCCGGTCAAAAATGACCGATTTACACATTCCCTGTACCATAAATATGGCATTTTTCATCAGATTGCCTCAAGACCTTATGATATCCTTCACAAAAGGCATTTGAACACATACAATTCATTGTGACTACTTTCTTTGAATTTTGAGTGAGTTATTCAACTTGGTCACACTTTTTTTGTTTACCGTCAAAAATGACCGCCACAGGAAATTAATGGGAAAGAGTATAATTTTCATCCAGGAGATGAAAGACATCTCCATACACACACTCCTACAACTAACCCACTCACACACACACACACACACACACACACACACACTGGGGTCACCATAGACTCTGGTACATTTCATACAGAGAGTCTGGCCACTCTCTATTGACAAGTGTTAAAGGACAATTCCGGCGCAAAACGAACCTAGGGGTTATTAACAGATGTGTACCCACTCTGTCCCTCTCTGGGACATGTTTTCATGCTAATCGAATGAGTTTTTAGCTTGAGAGACGCTCGCGCGGACCGCCGATTAGCTTACAACGCTAGTATTCGGGGGACAGGGAACGTAAAAACAAATCCCTATTTATACCACTGAAAATGCTCAAAATATCACCACACTTCAACGGTAGCATAATGATGGTCCCTAAATGTTAACCGAAGCATTGAGAACTTTGTAAGTGTACAGACATTTTACATTTACACAGCCAGGGCTGTGTAGGAACACCGAAAATAGAGAGCTAGGTGACCGTGAGGAGATATTCCCTGAATTTGACTAAAAGTGTATTGGATTAACATCACTTACTAGACCATAAGTGTGTGTGGGACGTAGTGTAAAGAGAGTACTCTGTGTCTTACCCTGCAGATTGTGTGTGGTTTTTTGTGCATAACAGCTTTCATGACTCCTAATGGTAATTTCTTCTCCCTGTTGTATTACTCCATTTGGCTTTTTCTTGTTTACCCCACCTCCCTTCATCCTTGTCACAGCAGTAATAGTAACAGATCTGATGTCAAAGGCAGCGTGTGATGACTCCGGCTGGTTGAATCGGCGGGGTCGACTGGTGGCTGACTTCACTTCGGTCACAGAGACAAAACAGAACTAAACGAAACAAAACTGAATAGTACAGGATGTATTAGATTCAGTTATTGTGAAATACACACCATAGATTAGAATTGATGGATTATTATATACCAGAATAGATAAGAAGGTGATTGTCAGAGCAGAATACGGATTTGGATCAAAACATTAGGCTATGCAAACTAGCTTAGTATAAAACAGAATAGTCATTCAAAACTGAATGTTTGGGTTGTTTACAGAAGAATACTGTATATACATAGTAGAGTTGCAGTGGTACTGGCAGTAGCAGCACTTTCTTTTCAGTATTTCTCTTAGACAGGTATAAAGAGTGATGAAATGGACATAAGTATCGACGGATGTTTAAAAGGCATTTCTGCATCCATTTACGGCAAGCTGTGTGAGTGCAAATGAGACATGTGCATGTGCGCCCAGCTCCACAATGATTGATATTCATAAAAATGGAATCAGGTATACGTGCGTCTTTCAAAATCTGACGAAAAGAATAAGTATGCACATTTCTGTCTTTGTGCTTACACACCGTTTTAGTCGTCAATCGACAGTTTTGTGCATTTGGCCCCAGGACGTTGTTGTTTGTTGAATAACTGGTTTGTTTTCTGGCTGACTTGTTTTGGTGTCTGTTGAGTTTTCTTGCTGACTGGCCTAATTACACTATTACTGGAGCCGTATGGAATGATGGATTACATTAGCATAACCCGACAGTATAGGACATGTAGGTGTTTGTAACACACACACATGTTTGTGTGTGTGTAACAGTTATAAATCACCTGAGCAAACACATGTTCTGTAGAATCACAGAACGTGTATATTTCCAATTATATCAGATATAGGTCAGTGTGTATTTCTATGAGAGTATCTGCATTCTGGGTAGTATAAGCAGACCAAAAAAAAAAAACAGGACTACACAGACAGAGTCCTGCTGAGTCTAGTTCTTCCTATGAATACATTTTAAATTGATTCAAACTTTCTTCTCTTTCTCCAGGTGAGGTGTGGTGGCCAACAGTCCTGCCTTTTTCTTCTTCCATCCTCTCTCTCCTGTCCCTTCCTCCTCCTCTTTTTCCTCCTCCTCCTCCTCTTACTGTTCCTGCTCCTCCTCCTCTTCGTCTCTGTGATGCCGGGCTGTGGTTGAGTGTAAGCTCGTGACCAGACTGAAGCTGGGGAAGCTAAAGGTGGTGCGGCGGCAGCTGCTGCAACGGTACAACCCCCCCCCCCCCCCCCCCTCGCCCCACCACCAGTCACTGATGACTCATACACCTTAATGTAATGGAGATGGGTAGCAGTCATCAGTTTTTATACGCATTCACACTGCTTTGAAGACAGCACTTGTGTTAAGCGTGAATTATACTAGCCGCAGCCCAGCTGGCGGGCGCAAATGTGACGTCATGGAATCGCCATAACTATTTATACCCGCGCTGGTGGACGCGACACTAGTTGCAGTCTTCTCCTGAACAGAGGTGGCGCTAATGAGGAAAGGCTTCCGACTTTGCTATTTCTACGGACTAGAAGAAGAAGAAGAAAAAGGTAAACAACGGCAGAACTGGCAGCAGCATTGCCGTCAATGCTTCGATTTGATTGGATGACCTACTTGGTCAGATCAAGCCTTTCATTCGCCATAAAAGAACTCATCTTAACCCAGTAAGTTTACAAGAGAGACTTACAGTCACTCTGAGAGTCCTGGCATCCCCACACGACCTCGGCTCGCGCGCTATAAATCCGGGCGCGCCGTCAAGATCTACGTCATTTTGACGTCACGATGGCGCGCTCCAGGTTGGGAACAGCCAGTATAATTCACGCTTTAGTGACTGGTATTTAAAATGGACTGCAATTTGTGGTAATGTGTGGAGTGACAATTTGTCATCAAATTTAAATAGAAAATAAACACTTTTTATACTCCGTGCTATTGGCGTCCAGCCTCGCAGATAGTTTACATTTAAGTTGGTCAGGTTTTAAGATCTTCTGCCACCGCCTTAACTGAATATAAATTCTAAAATGTGTTTAAAATGATCAGAAAATGAACTCATGACACTCAGCAAAAGCTCTTTCCAAACAATGTCCTGGTTCAGGATGATGCTGTTTATTTAGTTTCCAGTGCTCCACACCCAGCTAGACTATTGTTGTTTTCCAGAAAAAGGTATCTTTAAGATCTTTAAAATGTTCAGTTTAAAAATAACAAAAATGTCAGTCTTTATCTGTGTTTTCTATAATTTTCTGTGTAATTTTGTCCATTCAGGTAACTGATGTTTAAGTGATTGGTTAATTTCTAATTGACTGTACCAGGTATGAACACCAGCCGTTTGTCTCCTGCCTGGCCGGCCTCTACGGTTGCCAATGGAGACGATACCAAAGAGCCCGGGCACAGCCAGGAGAGTGCTGCTGCAGCAAGGTATGCACGCATGCACCCACATGCACGCACGCACCCACACACACACACACACACACACACACACACGCATGCACGTACGCACGCATGCATGCACGCACACATACACACATTCATACACACACACGCACGCATGCATGCACGCACACATACACACATTCTCACACACACACACACACACACACACACACACACACACACACACACACACACGCATGCATGCACGCACACATACACACATTCACACACACGCATGCACGTACGCACGCATGCATGCATGCACGCACACATACACACATTCACACACACACACACACACACACACACACACACACACACACACACACACATACACACATTCACACATGCACGCACGCACTCACGCACACACACATTCACACATGCACGCACGCACTATCTATAAGCAGTGAGTTGAGTCGGGTTAGTTCGCTGATCGTGCAGAGAGTATTGATTCCCCAGACAGTTTTCATCCAAGCAGCCTGCTGACTCCCAACAGTCAGTTGCTGCCTTTTAAAACAAAAATATCAGCACATATTTACTCTGTCAGCATCAAAATATACTGCTTCCATATGCACTCTGTACTGTAATACAGTTTTTTACAATCTCTTTGTTACTAATTTCAGAACCTTGACGTCATTTTTCAAAACTCTAGACACAAAACTCACAACGATCATCACTTGTAACACAGGCTGTCCAATGTTCAAAACATTGCATCATTCATTCATATCTTTAAATACATCTTGCACTTGCACAATCAATGGTTCAAAAAACTAATTTGTTGTGAAATACCATTGAAACATTACTTTAGATCACCCACACACAAGCTACCCATAGTTTCACTGGGTCATTGTTCATACAATCATTAAATATTGTAGTACAAAATAGGTGATACATGTTTCATTATGGTACTAGATGTAAATACATCCCTGTAAAAGTCCTGCAGTAGTAGAGCGAATACTACAGACAAACCTGAAATGTATTGATGAAAAACAATACAGTACGATCACAACATAGGTTTATTTGAATCAAAGCAAAATAATTAGCTACAAAAGAAAAGAAAAGACGGTACTGTAAAAATCAAATGCAGTGTTCCTCAACTTGCTTGTACTGTAAAAAGCAAAACAAAGAAGTGATTACTGTACTTCTACATATTCATCAACTCCGTCTTGTGGATTTGGCCGCAGGTTCTCATCTACATCGCAATTAGCCAAACATCTTGGAAAAAACCTTCGGGCATGGCGAACAATGTGGTACGAGTATATATAAGTATATGTATATGTATATATCTCAATCATCAGTAACGCGTTGGCAGAATTGGACAAGCAATTCCAAGGGCCTGCATACATAGTGCAGTACTGTCAATACTGTAAATAGTCTGAAAGGTGGTACATGGGACCACAGAATGTCTGATAAACAGTAGTACATTACAGTAAAGAATGATAATGAAATATTACATCCATAGATAATGTAGTGTAATTGGTTCATGCTCCACGCTAGTTGGTGACAATGAATCTCGTTATCTTAAAACTTTCATGACCTAAACATGGAATATTGTTTGTCTGTTTCCATACAACTATGCATTGAGAGTAATGCAACACTTACTTATCATTTTGAGTAGTTGTATCGATTGATAGTTAGATCATTGTAATGGATAGACAGTCATCTGAAATGTAATGTGTGAATTGCTTTTTTAAATAGTTGTACTTTGATGTTAAGTTGTGTCATATTGAACAGGTGATCTTTGTTAAATGAACAAATGATCTTAGGTTAATGTGTATTGTATCCAAGCAATTGAAAAAAGTGTTAGAGTTTTTGATCATTGGTTGTGAGTTTTGTGTCTATAGAGTTTTGAAAAATGACGTCAAGGTTCTGAAATTAGTGCCAAAGTGATTGAAAACTGTAGGATTGACTTCCTCTATATCTGCCGGATTATTTAGCATCAGGCACCCGCGGCGCTACCATTGAGCCGGGCCCGGGTGGGCCTGGGCCAACCCATTTTAGATCCGGGCCCTCCCATTTTGACCCAGGCCTATAGTGAGTAGTGAGTGATTTTTCATTCTAGCAGTTCATCCAATAAGCAGCCTGAGAAAAGCTTGAGTGAAAGCTTCTCAGCCAATCAGCGGCTTCTACCCCACGTGTGGACTCTTAAGCCCGCCCACAGGCTGCATCGTCACCAGCAAGCGATCCAATGAAATGAATGACGTTGGCCCGCAAACTTTTCAAGCAAGCTCAATGAGACAGACACAGACGGTAGCTATCAGCTAATATGAAACGCAAAGCAAAGAAGCTTGTTTTCATTTAAATTCAGCAAGAAACGCTCCGAGGAGCAGGAGGAGGAAATTCCTGCCATTTTAAGTAACGCAGTTACAAGTGACGAGTTACCATCCTGCTCGGCCGCCCTCTCCCCATCAAGTCCTTCCGTAGCCACCCCCTCACACCAGCAAGGCAAGTAGGCAACAGTTAACGTTTAGCCGCTTTCCGACCAAGTAGTTACAGGAACGTAGTTATAGGAAAAGTCCACTTCTAAACAGATCTAGCTACTAACTACTCTCCCCCCCAAAATCGTTTTTTCCAATTGCATTCGCACTGGCCGAGTGGCCATAGGGACTGGTAGGAGGTGTAAGGGAGTGACGCAAGCACGGCAACGGTCTTTATAGCGTTAAAATCAGAAAACAAATACACCAAAAAAGTATGAACTAAATACTAAATCTAATGTATATAGCATATTTGTCATAATTTAAACAAGTCTCCCAAAGAGAAACGGGTATCTCTCTTTCTCTCTGAGCATAACTGGCCGAGCGACAAGCTAGCGGCCGGGGCAGCGCCTGCTGGCTGTGTCGCCTGCTGGCTGTCGCCTCACTTCATGGAACTCTGAAAACTTTGAAGCAAATTGTCAATTCAGCATAATTTTTCGCAAGACTGCATATATTCAAAATCTAAACAGTTAATTTCTCGCCTAAAACGTTGTCATAAGTGAAATAAGTGATGAATAAGATGGCGAAAATTGTTAAAATTGTCCCGTTGTTGGTCTGTCTGTACCGGAAAGCCGACCCTCGTTCACCTAGGTTCATATGCTGAAAAGGGAACAGCGAAAAGACCCTGCCCTGAAGTAGGAGCTGAAAGAGTTACAGGAGCTGCAGCCAGAGGGACTTAAAAACCCCCAAATTGGTCCAGTCGGAACACGAAAAAAAAAGGTTCTAGGAATTTTATGTTCTAAGAACTGCAAAAATCCCTCCGGTCGGAAAGCGGCTGTTAACGTTAGTGTCTGGCTGTAATAATTCCGTTTCAGTCTTTTTGTGTATTGAACGTTCAAAAGAGATAAATGAAGTTAGGCTTACTGCCAAGGTGTATGTCTTTGTCCACTTCAGCACTGAGCTGAGGACAGCGACACAAGAGCCACACAGGTAGGCTAATGAATCGCTGTCCTCAGTTGTTTTTTTTGTGGCTTATTTTAACTGGCCCATCCAGTTTTCTGGAGGCCCACCTACAATCAAAATCCTGGTGCCGTTAGTGGCATCAGGGAGTCCAATTATAGAATAAATCCTGTTAACATAGAAAAACTGTATTTTCCTCAAAACATTGGGGCAACGATTTAAAGCTAAAAGTATTTACCTTTTAAAATAAGTTAAAATAATATTTGATAAATTATATTTATAGACTCTCGGGGTGGAAGTGAGAAGTTTGGAAAAACAAAACATGACATACTGTATGACTTCTGTGTGTGTTACAGGTGGAGTGTGGCAGTTTTGGCCTCCTGATTGTCACCTTCTTCCTGAGTTTTCTATTCCTCTATTTCTGGAGTGAAGCTCAGAACGACTACATCGACTTTGACTGGTGGGTCTCACACACTCACTCACACTGGTTAGAGGGCATTTCTTGTCATCATGATAGGGTTAGTTGTTGTTAGTTTGTTGTCTGTTATAACATAAAGGAACTAGAAGTGCATTTGGAAAGGGCAGTCCTCCACCAAGGCCAAATGCCAACGTTACCGAAAGTGAAAAATGATTTGCGTATCAGCTCCATAATTCAGATCCGATCCAAAATGTAATGGGTTCTTCGTTGGCCCGTGATACACCTCTCGACCAAGTTTCATGAAAATGTGGCCAGTAGTTTTTTGTAAATCCTGCTGACAATGAGTGAATTGATTACGCTTATAAATTAATAAATGAATTTATAAAGGGACCAAACCATCATTCAAACTTGATTCACAAAATGAGGCACGCTGTATGTGATAGTATTTGTTCTTGTACCTCTTCAGGTTTAACTTTGGGACTCTGGGGTTCTGGTTTCCCTGGTCTCGGGTCCTGCTGGTTGTTGCTGCTGCTCTCTTCACATACATCGCCTTACTATTGGTACGAACACTGATATGATTTTAACCTGTGTACATTAAGCACTTGCACAGGGATGGAATATCACATCGAGTCAACACAACAAAAAGAAGCAAACCAAGATCTCAGAGGTCTGATCAAACGCTCTTTGCAGCTTTGCTACAGAGGAAGTCAGTGCTGTTGATGATACAGAATAATGGACATACTGTATGATGTGAACAAGAAATCTGCATCAACAGAGTTCACTTTCATTCATTCATTCATTCATTCATTTTATTTGTTAGCGACCATGTACAATTTTTAACATAAATGTTGCCATTTGATGCATTGTACCAGAGTTAGCTTTAGGCTAATTTACAGCTGCAGTCCCTATGTTTTCCCTAGTCCCCAACATCTAACAAAACAACAAGACAGATTACAAATCCTGCATCAATATAATGCACATTGTGACACACGCACACACACACACACACACACACACACACACACACACACACACACACACACACACACACACAGTGCGTGCGTTCTGGAGAGCTATCATTGACATAATGCATTCCCTAGCCCCTTACCCTAACCTTAACCATCACAACTAAATGCCTAACCTTAACCCTTACCCTCACCCTAACCATAACCTAATTCTAACCCTAATCCTAAAACCAAGTCTTAACCCTCAAACAGACCTTTAACCTTGTGGGGTCCAGCATTTTGGGCCCCACAAAGTTGTCCGGACCCCACAAGTATACTGTATTCCCAGTTTTTGGACCACACGAATATAGTTAAACAAGAACACGCACACACGCTCTCTCTCACACACACACACACACACACACACACACACACACACACACACACACACTTACACACTCACACACACCTGTTCAGCACCATGTTGAAAAACAAAAAAATAAAAGAAATAAAAGTAAAAAAAAGCAGGATGTTAGTGGTTGCAGAGTTGATTGGTTTTTAAATAATGTTTGAATTGAAATGTGCAGCTTCTGATGGAACTACAGGTCTTTATGTTGTCTGGTGTAGCATTACATTGAGTGATGGCTTTAACTGAAAATGCTGACTGTCCAAAGGTTGTATAACAGAAGGGTACAGTACAGTTATGTATGGAGGCTGTTCTGGCGGATCTTACAGCGCTAACAGAGCGGAGATAGACAAAATCATGTAAACAAGTGGGAGCCAAGCCACAGAATAGAATTGTGTACACTGTGCACAGATTTGAAAAAACTCTAAAATTGTCAAAATTAAGGAAGTTGTGTTTCCCCCAAATCTTACAACTTTCTCCTCGGAGACAAAAACTCTGAGGCATATAACAACTTTTACAATTTTGTCAGCAGTGACAAAATATCTACACGTTTTCTTAAAGCTGCTATGGCATTAATAAACAAGGATTTATCAGTATCACTCTGAAATTGAATAGAAACCATGTTGGTTCTGGACACAAAATATAAGCAAACAAAACAAAATGTACACAATGCCAGAAATGTAAAAAGGTTAACAGTAAGTGTCAGAAATATAACTGTTAAAGGTGCAAATTCAAAATATACACATGCCAAAAAGTTAAACCATTAACAGTGATTTATTAGTTGACTTTTTGTGATTTAAATTAAGTTTCCAAAGATACAAATTCCTTGTAGGAGTGTTAGTTGAAGCAGCTTTATGTAACATAATGATGATTATCTGAACGTTGTTCAGGTGCTGGCAGTGTGTCTGCTTTCTGAGGGTCAGAGGCTGTACCTTCACTGGAGCCACAAGGTAATAATGATAAGAATACTCCGTATAAAGAAACACAAACACTGACAGATATTTTTACATGTTCCCCCTTGTTATAAGATGTCATATTTTGTGTTTTCTCATCCTCCTGTGTTTGTATCAGACTGGCATCGTGGTGGCATTGGCGTTCTCCGTCACAGCCACCGCTATCTTGTCCGACATTTGGAGCAAAGAATGGAAGACTCTCCTTCTTTCCCTGCAGGTCAGTCAATCCTGACACACCAGCTTTTTTTGGGGGCTTTTCCGCCTTTATTTGGTAGGACAGCTAGGTGAGAAAGGGGGGGGGGAGACATGCAGGAAATCGTCACAGGTCGGATTCGAACCCTGGACCTCTACGTCGAGGCATAAACCTCTCAGTATATGTGCGCCTGCTCTACCCACTGATCCAACCCAGCCACCAGGGGAGACTTTTAGTTTGTACTTTTTTTGTTGCATTGTACTGTAATTTGTGTAATTTTGTAATTTGATCTTTTAGGTGACAGCACCTTTCCTCCATGTGGCTGCAGTCTTACTAATGGTGATTCTGTCCTGGCCAATAGCGTTGCATTTCTTTCGCATGAACAAGAAAGGTAAGAAAGCTGATTGGTGTGTATCTTTGTCAGCTTTGAAGCTAACATACTGTAGGAAGTGAGGTGTAGGATTATACAGCTGTAGACCCCGGTGCTATCCTTCTTTGTCTCCACTTCCTCCTAACAGAAAATCAATGCCTCATTTTTCTACTCGCACTCTTCTCTTTGTCTCTCTTTTCTTTGTCTCAACTTGTATTCATTTTTTAATCTTTTCATCATGACCTCCTTTCCTATCTGCTCTGTTTCTTTGTGTCAGTCTGTCTGGCCTGCATTATGTCTAAATGCCTGTTCCACTTCAGTGATTTGACTTTGACCTGTATGTCCCTCTGCGTCTTTCTTTGGTCTCCATGGGCACTGTCCCTGGTTGCCTTGGTGATTCAGCAGGGTAGAGTGATGCTGAGTCATGTCTGGGGGTCTCTCCTGGCAGTAGAGGTAGAGAGAGAGAGAGAGAGAGAGAGAGAGAGAGAGAGAGAGAGAGAGAGAGAGAGAGAGAGAGAGAGAGAGATTTGCCCAGCATAGGATGTAATATAGCTGGTCTGCTGTATTGAGCAGCCACTAGAGATGTCCCGATACGGGTATCGGTATCGGCTCCGATACTGCCTAAAACGCTGATAACGGTATCGGGAAGTACTGGAGTTCAAGCACCGATCCGATACCACGTAATAAAGCCCTAAAGAAAATCTACATTAAAGTAGTTTATTTATTTATTTTTCCGTTATAACTGACTGTCAAACTGGATAATAACAGAAAGTTCTGTGGCGTTCATTGTTTGTGTTTGTTCATGTTTCACAAAGAGTTTAACCTGAGCCAGACCGACAACAAAGATAGAAATCATATCACATCATACAGGGATAGTAGTATACAGCTGTTATACATCATATCACATCATACAGGGATAGTAGTATACAGCTGTTATACATCATATCATCCATACAGGGATAGTAGTATACAGCTGTTATACATCATATCATCCATACAGGGATAGTAGTATACAGCTGTTATACATCATATCATCCATACAGGGATAGTAGTATACAGCTGTTATACATCATATCACATCATACAGGGATAGTAGTATACAGCTGTTATACATCATATCATCCATACAGGGATAGTAGTATACAGCTGTTATACATCATATCACATCATACAGGGATAGTAGTATACAGCTGTTATACATCATATCACATCCATACAGGGATAGTAGTATACAGCTGTTATACATCATATCACATCATACAGGGATAGTAGTATACAGCTGTTATACATCATATCACATCATACAGGGATAGTAGTATACAGCTGTTATACATCATATCACATCATACAGGGATAGTAGTATACAGCTGTTATACATCATATCACATCATACAGGGATAGTAGTATACAGCTGTTATACATCATATCACATCATACAGGGATAGTAGTATACAGCTGTTATAAATCATATCACATCATACAGGGATAGTAGTATACAGCTGTTATACATCATATCATCCATACAGGGATAGTAGTATACAGCTGTTATACATCATATCACATCATACAGGGATAGTAGTATACAGCTGTTATATATCATATCACATCATACAGGGATAGTAGTATACAGCTGTTATACATCATATCACATCATACAGGGATAGTAGTATACAGCTGTTATACATCATATCACATCATACAGGGATAGTAGTATTCAGTTGTTAAAACATAATAAAATATATGACACACTGGTCTCGGATCGGTACTCGGTATCGGCCGATACGCAAGTTCAGGTATCAGAATCGGTATCGGGAAGCAAAAAATGGTATCGGACCATCTCTAACAGCCACCCAAGCCTGGATGTGACAGGGAAGAGTGGATGGGTTAGTTTTGTAGTTTTCTTGATACTGGGTTAAGCTGGAAACAGACCTGTTAAGATTATTAAAAAAAGAATACAAAGACTAGACATACCACATGTAATGACTTATGTACACCAACATACAGATTGTTTTAGTCTTGACAGCAACACAACAGAACATATACACACATATATACATATATAACATACACACATAGGAGTAAGAGGCAAACGCACCTGTTGACATTTCTAGCCGTCTCTCTCTGTCTCTTTCTTTAAATGCTCTGGTGACCTGCGATAGGACAGGGAAGGTAATCAATATACTGTCACTATACAGAATGTTGTTTAAAGAGCATTAACAGTTTTCACCTTGTCAATGATTTATTTTATTGCAGTAACTGTCGCAACAATCAATGAGCCCTTCTTATTCTTTCACCCTGTGTGTTTTAGTGATATAAACAGATAACCATGCTATAATAAATGTATAAGTCAGCTATATGGAATAGAACTTCTTCAGTAAAAATTTCAGATTTAAACACCCCCTAAAAAAATCTGCTGACCTCCAGTGGTTTAACTTCTCGCCTTGATTGGTTTAAGGCCAAAATACATTTCTGATCTGCTGCTACATAATGAATCATCCAGACCTCTCAGGTCGTCTGGGAGAGCTCTGTTTTCTGTCCCCAGAGTCAGGACTAAACACGGAGAAGCAGCGTTCAGTTTTCATGCACCACGTATCTGGAACAAACTCCCAGAAAACTTAAATCAAGGCTCAAGACCTTTCTTTTTTTCTATGCTACATTTTTAATTGTTCATTTCTTCAACTACACTGTAACTTTTCTTTTTGCATTTCATACTTGTTCTATTCTATTTTAGCTGTTCTATTTAGTTTTTACATTCTCTTTTGATAATAATTGAATTGTTTTTAATTGCTCTTCATGTTAGCAATGATGTAGAGATGTGTGGTTACAGTTGGTGATTGGACAAAGCAAAGACATTTTTACATGTTTTATATAATCCAACAATGAGTGTGATATATATTAGTTTATAATATTTTTATGAATGGATGTTCCAGCCCATGTTTCCAGTTGTTTGAGAAATTATCTAGAAAATATCATTAATATTGGGCAAGATGGTTCTATAAAAGACTTTCCCGGGCGGATTTGCTCCTAACCAGACAGCCTCCATCCTGCCTGTTGCCCATATGGCTGCTGTTTAGCACCAGACCACCGTGTTGATCCTATCAGAAAAGATTTAGGCTACTATATCTCATCCTGATTACTCCCGCACACTCTTGTAACCCTGAATTTGGCCATACAGTATTTAGAGGCTTTGAGGTGTATTTGTTGGTTTTTGGATTTGTGTGTGTGTGTTTTCTTTGTGCAGATGATTATAAAACATGATTGGATCCACAGATTTCAAATTAAGTCTTTGTGTAGCTATTACAGTAAAAATCTGTGTACTGGTACTTCAGAAATTACACTGCATGTACATCCCAGTACGATTGTGTTGTGTTGTTGTGTGTTCTTTAGTGCGTCAGGTGGCTGTCCTAGGTCTCTACCTGTCTGTGCTGTTCTCTCTCTACCTGGTCCCTCTGGGAATGTACTCACCCTGCATTAAGGAGGCAGGAACGCTGGGACCCGCCCCGACACTCTTCGGACACAGAGGAGCTCCAATGGTGAGACTGAACGGAACCGTGACAGAAGTTTAAAGTCTGTGTTTTACTGTCCATCATTTCTATTGGTTATAATTAGAGATGCACCGATTACATCTTTCTAGGCCGATTCCGATTTCCGATTTTCTTTGAGTTAGTCCAGCCGATACCGATTTTTAGCTGATTCCGATTTCATTTTTTCTAACCACTTTACAGCACACACAAATATTTATTTTCTATCTCTTCTTTAATAGAACATTTTGCACAGAATATAGAACATTATTTATATAAAAATGTTTGAACAGATAATGGATCACTATAATATAGAACTATATAAATGACTCCTGGTGTGCGAAATTCACACACATCTAAAGGTCAATGTTAGAACCATTTCCTTCTTTTCACATCCAATATCCAACTAAAAAAATGTGATTTCGGTTTTTGGTGTGGTCCCTCCACGCCCTACTCTTTCCTTGCAGCTGTTGCATATTGCAAACTTGTTATCTTCTGCACACACGCTGAAGAATTCCCAAACAGCTGACATGTTGCAGGTTAATTCACCAGGTTCCTACATGTGCGAGAATAGCGCGGACACGCGCTTCACACCGCGAGCGGGTACGCGCCACACACGGTGGAGAAGTTGAGAGAAAGGAAGAAGAGAGCGTGCTGTGGCGTCCGTGTGTGCGTGCGTCCTTGAGAACTGTAACTGGTAGAACTTATGTTCTCAGTTACAGTAATTGTAGCATTAACCGGCATGAAATTGGCATATGTCAGACTGACCTGCCGGTCGCCGGTCATAGCCAAGCACGTGAAAACCGGCCAATTCCGGTTACCGGCCGGTCTATCGGTGCATCACTAGTTATAATGTTTATTATTTCTCACTCTGGGAGTGTTTTGTCTCATGTGTGTAGCTTGCTCCAGAGAATACTGTGATGTCGTTTGAGAAGGCAGTGGAAGCTGGAGGAGAAGGACTGGAGACTGACGTTACCATCAGGTATCAACTGCTCTCACCTGTGTGTACGTGTCTGTATTCTTGTAATACTAAATAATATTAAATATATAGTGTATACTGCATATTGTGGTGTTCCCTGAGGTGCGTTTGTGCATGTTCCACCTTTTGTCCGTGCATCTTTTCTGGATGTCTTGTATCCGTGCACTTCTACGCTGCCATCATCGAGTCCATCCTCACCTGCTCCATCACCATCTGGTTCGCTGCTACCATCGCTAAGGACAAGAGC
Organism: Zingel zingel; assembly: GCA_023566125.1. Taxonomy (NCBI): domain Eukaryota; kingdom Metazoa; phylum Chordata; class Actinopteri; order Perciformes; family Percidae; genus Zingel; species Zingel zingel. The sequence continues at coordinate 39,164,090 of CM042316.1, read as the reverse complement.
AGACTGCAGCGTATGATTCGCTCAGCTGAGAAGGTGATTGGCTGCAATCTGCTGTCTCTCCAGGACCTGTACGCGTCCAGGACGCTGAGGCGGGCAGGACAGCTTGCAGCCAATCCCGCTCACAAACTTCCTCAGCAGTAAGCCTCACCAACAAGGCCCCGGACCCTCACTGACACTGACTCTTAACCCCCACCAGTCAGTTAACATTAAACTGAGGCTGAGTGCCATGCTAATCTAGTTAGCCATTAGCCCTCCCATTAGCCCACAGCTGCTGGAAAAGCTCCCTATTTTACAGCCTGAAAACAGGGGGATTAGCAACACTGCATGACTGCAGTGTTAGCTGGTTAGCTTAATCCCATGCTTATGGTGACCCCAGTGTGTGTGTGTGTGTGTGTGTGTGTGTGTGTGTGTGTGTGTGTGTGTGTGTGTGCGTGCGTGCGTGCGTGTGTGTGTGTGGTCTGCATGAATGATAGCTGCTACTTGGCAGTTTCTGTGTAATTAATCTGTCAAGGCGGCAATCGATTGTTGTGTGTATTAATGGGTTGTGCATAACTAATATCACTCCAGTGATTAATTGAAATGACGGACTCACTGAGATTGCAAATGTGTATGTTTGTTTGTGAATAAGATAGACGGCTTAATGAAAGCCAGACTTGGTGTGACTGCAGGTGTTCTGAGCAGAGAGCAGAGCTTTGGAGAACTAAATGCTTATTGGTGACTTTAAATATCCTCTCAATCTATCTTCCTCTCATCCCCCTCCCTTGTTTCTTTTCCTTTCCTATCACTCACTGTAAATATTTGTATATCTCTCTGTAGTTATGATGGTGTTCCCTTCCTGATGCACGACGCCACTCTGAAGAGAACCACCAATGTCGCTGAGGTTTTCCCAAATCGAACACACCTCGATGCCTCAATGTTCAGCTGGGCCGAGCTACAGCAGCTGAATGCTGGCGACTGGTTCTTATTGGTATTTCTAACACACACACACACACACACACACACACACACACACACACACACACACACACACACACACACACACACACACACTACGATTTCTCAAATTGACAATAATAATGATAAACATTACTCTGCTACAAACACACTATCTTACAGAGGGATCCATTTGGGACTGTGTCGTCCTTGTCTGAGGCCGACTGCTCCCAGGCCCAGAACCAGTCTGTTCCCTCGCTGGCCCAGTTTCTGGAGGTAGCGGCCTCTAGCGGCAGACTAGTGCTGTTTGACCTGCACAAGCCACCGTACGGACATCCCTACAGCCAGTCATACATCAACACCACTCTGCAGGTGGTGCAGGCCCACATCAACTCCTCACAGGTAAGTATGTAAAATATTTTCAGTTCCACATTTAGTTGAAAGCTGACATAAAATTGTGTTATATAATTGCGGGTTTGTTTGTTGTATGACTTGGATGATATTCAGTGAAAAACTGGCTACCATTTCTCTACCAACATATCAATATGTCAAATTATTTTGACCATGATCCTAATTACATCCTTAATATTGTGTATATATTGTGTATATATTGTGTAGCTGATACCGATGTCCAATATTTACTGTATTTAAATAGCAGTAGAACATGCACTGTTGACTGAATATGTATCTGACACTTTTTTTTTTTTTAACAAGCTACCTAATCTGAATACAGAAGGTCTTGGTCAAAACTATTAAATTGGTCATCTCAAATATTACATATTGATATGATGTGAGTTTAATTCGGAGGTTCTGACTCCTGAAAAATGACATGACGTGATCCGCTAAAGAGAAGTCATCTCACTCTGTTGGAGTTGTTGGAATTGGTATTACAGCAGTGTTTCCGCTAGGATTTCTAAGAAGGCACCTTAGGATAACGTTACGTGAAACAGATGATTTAACATCACCGCTCATTTTACATATAGTTTAGCAACAAACAAAATGCTGAGGGAACATTACTATGTCTATTCGTGTTGGTTTTGAGCAGTATGCATCTCCACTAACCTGGAAAACGTTTTAAACAGTAAGTGAATAAAGCGTGTCGGGGGAATACAGCGTCTCCTGCAGCGGGGAGTCAAAGGCAGAGAGACTGCAGGGTTGGCTTCTTGTCTCACCTGGGCTCTGATAAACAGTCAAAATCCAGTGCCTTATACTGAAGTTGCATTGTTGAAACTGTATGACAATCTATATAAGCATATAAAGAGAATTCTTCGTTCTGGGAACGGCAATGATTGCGGATTGGTGGATTACGTGTCTAGAGCAACTGCTTATACATTGTCCCATACTAGCAGCCTAAAATCTCGTATTTTATTATATAGTTTTTAACTGCTCTTTAATGTTTAATTTCTTATACTGCACTGTAACTTTTATTCTCGTATTTTATCTGTTTTTAATTTTTTTAATCGTTTTTATGTAAAGCACTTTGAATTGCCCTGTTGCTGAAATGTGCTATACAAATAAAGCTGCCTTGCCCATAACGCTACTTTCCAAGCTGTCATATTTCATGCGGTTTTCATAGTAAATCAGCCGTCGAGGCTTTTTCCAAAGTTTGTCACTCTGCCTGAGGAGTAAATGCAGTAACTTGCGCTCCTGTTTATTTGGTTGCCATGACTTTGAGAGTGATGGTGTCCCGTCCCTGTTCCAGTTGCTCACCTTCAAAGGGGAGAGAGTGCCGATGACTGTTCGCTGGAGTTCAGTGGAGCAGAGTCTGCAGAGTCGTTTAATTACGGCTTCATGACATTTCATAAAATGCTAAAGGAGCGGAGAACCGTTGCTACTAAATGTATATAGCGGAAACACTGTACAGAGTGGAGGAGCAGTGCTGTAACACTAGCTGCCAGAGGTGGACAAACCCACTAGAGTACATAAGGAATTTGATCGGTTTTATTTCAGCTTACACAGTTCCAGTTAAATGTGCCTGGATCTTTACAATCAGCTCAGGACATCTCTGATTTTAACATCTTCAACAGTAGCTTTCCTCCTTCGTTTACTGGTTGTTGCAATTGGTGACAGCCTTATTTTGTGAGTTTGTGGGTGTGTGTTTAAATGCATGTATGTGTTTATATTTATGTGCGTGTTTGCCTGTTTGTCTGTAGGTGCTGTGGCTTCCATCTGAGGACAGGGATGTGGTCTGGGCGGTGGACCCAGAGCTGCAGCAGACCTCTGGAGAAAAGGCATCTATTCAGGAACTGACAGACGGCCACATCACCAGGCTGAACCTGCACTACAGCACCATGTCACAACAACAGTTCAGGTACACATGCACGCATTCATGCATTAATGGGGTAATAAACGCCATGACATAAACAACATTTTAGGCAATTTTCAGATTCATGCAGGTACCCTCGGTACCCTATGCTGAGGGTACCTGGAAGTGATCTCTGTGTGTGCACACATATGTGTGTGCACACATATGTGTGTGTGGCTGTGTGTCTGTCAGAGGTGTCAAGTAACGAAGTACAAATACTTTGTTACCTTACTTTAAATTTTGGGTATCTATACTTTACTGGAATAATTATTTTACAGCAGATTTTTTACTTCTACTCCTTACATTTTCACTCAATTATCTGTACTTTCTACTCCTTACATTTTAAAAATAGCCTCGTTACTCCTATTTCAGTTCGGCTTGTTTTCATTCCGGCTTGTCATCGTTCAAAAAAATCACAAAAAACAAAACAAAAACCTATCCAGATGAATCGCACCATCCGGATAGAGTGAATTTGATGGTGGTTGGATGACAAGCATAAACAAATACCATTTCGACACCCTATTGGTTTGTACGTGATCCATCGCACCTGCACACGACACATATCACGTCACACTCCAGCAAGGAAATAGCAGACGTATGTAGCCTAGTACGAAGATGTCCGTGGCAGAGACACAAGAGAACTCGAGCGAAATGTCCCAACCAAGCACCAGCGAGGAGGTTGGTAGCCAGGAAGACCAGCCAACCCTTCTACATCTCTGGCCGTACCTGGAACAATTTTTCGAAATGGTTGGATGCAAAAACAACTCATTTCAAATGCGCTGCAAGCTCTGTGCACCCACGTACCACGAGCTAATTACAATACTTATAGGCAACTAGTCATCATATCTTCCACTCCATGAAACACACGTTAATGCTCAGTAGTAGGCCTACACACATATGGTTCATTTTCAATGGGCATAAATGCGGCTGAAACAGATGCATCCAAAATGTTTCAACATTAACATTTTAACATAACATTATAGTCATTATGGCCTTTAGAAAAATGTTTTTTTGTGGAGGTGGGGTAGTACACTATAGGCCCCTTACATTACTTTTACTTTAATACTTTTAAGTAGTTTTGAAACCAGTACTTTTACACTTTTACTTGAGTAAAAAGCTTGAGTTAATACTTCAGCTCCAACAGAAGGCTTTTTAAACCCTAGTATCTATACTTCTACTTGAGTAATGAATGTGAATAATTTTGACACCTCTGGTGTCTGTGGGAGTGTATGTCAGACGAAGGGTGTTTGGAAATGCTCTCCTTGTAAGTCTGTGCATATGTGGGTGTTTGTGTGTGTGGTGTGGATGGAAGGGGGGGACTGGTATATGGAATATTTTTAATTATAACAATATTTGTATCTGTTTTTATGACTGTTTTGTTTATCTTTCTGTATCTGCCCTTTGACCACCCGAATTTACCTGTTTTGGGATAATAAAGATTACCTAGCACAATTTGCAGCAAACGCATTTAAAGGAACACACCGACTTATTGGGACTTTAGCTTATTCACCGTATCCCCCAGAGTTAGATAAGTCCATACATACCCTTCTCATCTCTGTTCGTGTTGTAACGCTGTCCGACGGATCCACCGGTAGCTTAACCTAGCACGGATCCTGAAGGTAATTGGTTCCAACTAGGCTACTGCTCCCAATAAGTGACAAAATAATGCCAACATGTTCCTATTTACATGTTGTGATTTGTGTATTTGTACAGCGTGTACAAATAACAAGGTCACATGAGACACAGCCATCTTCTAACCGTATACAAACTGGGAACTATATTCTCAGAAAGGTGAAGCATTGCTACTCTCTGAAAGTCGACTTATTAAAGTCCCAATAAGTCGGCATGTTCCTTTAACTTTAAGGATCATCGTTATTGACAGATTTTAACCTACAAATACCCAGACCTTTTATGACCTCACACAAAAGTAACAATGTTTGGCCACATCACCACAGTGTACAGAAAGAAAATCTTTTTGCAACAGAAAAAAAACACATCTACTATTAGAAATTGATGACAAAATAAGGAGACAATACAGATGTGCTCCTAATTATGCACTAGAGTAAAACATGAAATAAGGAAACGTGTTGGTTCTACAAAAGGTGTTTTCTAAAATGACATTTAAAAGTGGATATTTGAATTTTAAATGTCCAAAACAAAGCCTGATTCATTCGCAGATTTAACCCTTGTGTTGTCTTCGTTTCAACCTTGAAAAAAACACTTTTTTTTCTGACATTTGTGACGCCTTTTTTCACAATTTGTTTTTGCTTTTTCCAACATTTTTAATTTTTTCTTCTACACATTTTCAGCGCTTATTTCTACGTCCAATATTTTCTGATATAAAACAAAAATTTAAAAAACGGGCCAATGTGACCCGAAGTCAACACAAGGGTTAAAAAAAGAAAGAAAGAAAATAATGGCCCCTAAATAAAAACATACAGTACATTGAAACACACAATTATGCATTTATATTAACCTGTAAAGCACCCTTGTTTGTGCTTACTGAGAGAAACTTGTAATTTCACTGGGAGCTTTTGAAATGGTCTCTCCTGTGTTGTGTGTGTGTGTGTGTGTGTGTAGTTATGTAACTCAAGGTACAGATGGCCACCATGTCCTCAGTCACTTCATCTCTTTGCTTGTAGGACAGCCTCGGGGGAGGGAGAGAGAGCGAGAGAGAGGGAGGGAAAAGGCACCTGTGTAAGAATTTCATGGCAGGAGAGAAAACCTGGGTAGAGAGGAACATGTTCAGGAGAGGAGAGAATTGGTTGGAGTGAGGTGAAGCAGAGGAAGCGGTACGGACAGGTTGCGGATTAAGAGTTTAAATTAAGGGATGTAATTTAGATGAGAAGAGGGTACGAAAGGCTGATAAGTAGTACAAGAGAGACGAGTTGGAGGTACTGTACATAACCAGAACCTGTGGGAGAACAATCTGGAAAGAATGAGGCTAGAAAAATGGTTGAGTGACTCACGCACGGACCGTTTTTAACACCACTCACACAGTCCACCGAAATAGTTTTCCCTTGTTGCTGTTGATTCATCTTCACTGTTATATCTCATTTTAAACATTGAAATATCAGCTTTGATGACACTGTATTTGTCACCAAGTAAAGATGCCTGGTTGATGAATCATGCTGTTGCACTGTGTGCTAACGGTTCTCTAAAAGTTGTGCTCTTAAAGGTCTAATGTGTGGGAATTTCTCCCATCTAGCGTTGAGCTCATATATCGCAATCAACTCTCTCGCGCCACGCAGTTCAAAGTACGTATTACAGCTACGGTAGCCTTCACGCTTCAAAAAGGGCTGGGAAGTGACGATACCCATTAGCAGCATTAGCAGCACCTGTGAGTTTATCATGGAAAAGAAAAAACGCGAAAGGCAGAGCAGTATGTCCTGTATGTCCCTTACCGGCTAACGTATTTCAAGATGGAGCATGAATATGGAGCGTCTACCCCAGTTCATGCAAATGCAAAGGTCAAATTTCAAGCCAATAGGAATACTTGGAATTGATGGAGGTGGTAAATATTCATGAAAAAGGACAAGTTTGTGAACGGGCAACACAGATTTTGATAATGAACAACTAAACACGTTACACTCTGGACCTTTAAGACATAATGAGCACTTTGTGATTATTATAATCAGAGTGTTGTGTTTAACTTGGTATGAAATACAAGAATAAAAGTTACAGTGCAGCGTGAGAAATTAACAATTACATTACATACATTCCTTTCCCTCCTCTCATTAACCTCCCTTCAGTCTTTTTCCCCCATCTTTTATGTCTTCCTTCCTCCTCTCCTCTTACCCTCCCTGTATCTTCTACTCCTCTCTTCCTGTGTATTCATCAGTCTATCTCCCCTTCCTCTCAAGTCAAATCTAATAAGCCCCACTGGCACGAATTTTGATGTTACATTGCTGATGCTAAATTACATATAATTGAAAAATTGCATGTCAGTAAGAAATAGGGCTGTAAGAAAAAAATTGCAATATCAAAAACGCAATATCAATTTTTTTTTAAAATGTTTTTTAGTTTACGTGCAAAAATATTCATGTAAGACAGTGGTTGACGTTTATTTTGTGTTTAAACCCCCTACCGCTAGATGGCTATGCTGAGACGCACCACTAGTGTCCTCGCCTCACAGGGCCTGACTTTTTGCTAGAAGCTAACAACGTAGCTATGGCTGAACTTTGGCCTACTTTAGCATATAAACATTAGCTCACTAAGAACCTGGGAACCACAAACTGGCAGTTTGATTTTCTGTGTACTGAATTGTTTATATAAAGTAAACTTCTTTGACTTTTATGCACATCATGTCTTTTTTTTAAATATTAGTTTATTAATATAATAAAATGATACTTTAAAAGAAATCCCAATATATCGCCTTACGCACAGTATCGAAATATATTAAAATATATTGAATTGTGAACCATGTATCGTGATACGTATCGTATCGCCAGATTCTTGCCAATACACAGCCCTAGTAAGAAAACAAAATAAAATACATTAATAATCACAAGACAACGGTAACAGTACAATCCTTTAGAATATACAATACCGTTCAAAAGTTATGAATCTCCTGCCACAAAAGCCTGATTGGGTCCAGTGAGATGTCTGAGAGGACTGCTCTATTCCTTTGATGGTCTTTGATGCTTTTAGGTTGTAGAAAGTCCTCTTTACAAATAGATGTTATGTAGTTTTGTACATGGAGAACAAAACGCTGTACAGTGGTTCAACCAGACTGACAACTGAGTGATCCCTCTGACTGAGCAACAGTTGAATAAGAAGAGAAGAAATCAGCAGTCATTGGTAAAATAAACTGGAAGCTTAGCATTAACATGTGTGCAGATTTAAATAGGAACAGGTTATTGTTTTAGTTTCAAGTGCACAATAACGCAGCCTGTAACAAGCAGGAATAAATATTTAGCAAAGCTCTTCAAACTTCACAATAGAAACAGAAGGTTAGTGTAGGGTTAGCGCTGTTGGAACATCAGCTGAACATACCATGGGCTGAAAAATCTGTTTAATCCTCTTCAATCTAACCATTGAGAAGTCTGCAGAGGGCCCGAAGAAAAACACAGCTCAATATTAAGAGCACGTTGTGCTTCAATAAAGTTTGAGGGTCACTGATGCTTTTCTGGACTGGAAAACAAATTCAAAGTTTCAACAGTATTCTCCCCTGGCATGCAACACTGTGGGGACATCAACTAAATGTAGCTCAGCGTAAGTTCTTACAGGAAGACTTCATATTTCTTTTTCGTCACTCCTAGTTGATCAGCTGTTTTTTGGCATGCCACTTGTCAGTAGTCAATCAGATTCAGCCGTGTCGTTCGTTAAATCAATCAGAGTCGGGCATTTGTCACGAGCCTATCACAGCGTGACATCCTGTTTTAAATCTGCTCTCTCCTTTGCGGTTGTCAGTTGTCGTTTCAGGAACAGTGTGTCCCGCCTCCTCCCCTTCAACCACCGGAAGTCTCGCCCACTTCTTCAGCTATCGTCAGCGCTTGGCTCTCAAAGGGTTCCTGTGCACTTTCATCACCACCACCGGTGTCTGGACTCCATCGGGGGATATGTTTGGGTGTATCTACCCTTTATGACATAGCCTATGGTTTCGATGGAGTTCAATCTCCAGAGATTATACAATTCCCATTTTGTGTTGGTCGATACAATAAATATGTTCATATTTGGTAATGAAGTCTCTCCTGATTGAAATGGAAGTTTGAATCCTTTAATTATTGCTTTTTTGGGACCAAAACTATTACACATGTAAATAATACATTTAGCTGTACTCTTTGTATCTCTGTAAAGATAGCCATGTTTAAAGAAAGAAGAAAAACATCAAGAAAACAGCTGATTACAAACTTTTCAACAAGAATGTATCTAAACTAAAAGAAAAAAGAAGAGCAAAGTGGAACTAAGAAGGAGACGTGTGTTTTCTATTTGTTTATAGCAAATGGATACAAGATGTAGGGAAGGTTTTATTTTGGGGATGATTTCCGGACATATTTTGCTTTCTGAAGAAGGCTTCTTGTATGTCTTTATATTTTGTGCTCTCATTGAGGAAGTTAGGCTGTGTTTCAGTGACTTGCAGATCACAGCAAGCGTCACAGCGTCTGTACATCGTCCATGTTTTCTTCAGCTTTTTATCAACTTTAAGGGTGAGATATAGGGTTATTGTATTGGTGCATGTTAGGACAAAGCAAGGTTGTTTCTTTTTGATTGTGTATGATTTAATTAGGTTGAAGTCTCTAAAGACCAGGTGATTAAGGAGACTCTTTAATGTGTTCCTCTTGGTTTTTTAAAGCAAGTTAATTTTAAAGTAATTTTCATTTATCTCCCCCTCTCTCTCTCTCTCTCTCTCTGCAGTAAGTACCAGTCAGTGAACATCAGCACTAACCTGTATGTGATCAGCCAGCAGTGGCTCTACACTCTGGCCTGGTGTGCCGGAGCTCAGTCCGTAACCACCAACTCAATCCACATCCTGTCCAACATCAACAAGCCACTCTTCCTCATGGTGAGCAGATTGAACTCTTCAAATGATCACCCTGCTGTCCTGAATAAGGTTCACATCACATTTCTTAAAAGGTTAGTTTAGTTTGGTTGCATGACCTTTCTCAGATTTCGGCTGAGATGGCTGGCTGAGTTCACGGCTGGGATTAGTTTAAGCCTACGGCACTTCACACTGCATAAATTAGCCTAGGGTATCATACTTTTCCTCTGCTTATAGCTTCAATGCCACACAACACCACAGTTGGATTTCATTTTGCAAACAAAAGTTAAAATGCCTAACTTTACAGCATAATGAAACAAGTCCACATTAAGGATCCAGCACTCAGCAGTCTTCACAGACTAATTGTAAGTATAGCGCGTTGTGTCTTATTTTTATTATAATTTATATTTTAGAGAATTTGCTCTGATCCACTGTGACTTTCAATCAGTAGGCACGTGGTTCTGTATCCGTTTGAAAATCTCTTCAGCAGGTAACGTGGGTGTAATGAAGATTGAGTCTGTGATCGTTCGGTTACATAAACATTCTCACTCACCGCCTACACGTCTGTCTAACGTCAAATGTGTTTGATTACATTTTTAATACGAGTGTTGAAGTCTGAGCCCAATACTTTCTGGTGACTAATAATGATATTTATGTTCACACTTTGTTCCAGCAAATTTAATCAACTCATTTCTCTCTCTGTGTCTCTCTCCAGACTCCAGAGGAATACAGTTTGATGTGGATTCTGACCGATGCTGTGTCGGCCTTCCTCATCATTGCTGTTTTCATATTCCATTGGTGCGTAGACACACACACACACACACACACACACACACACACACACACACACTGCTCTCATGATTATCTTTCACTGCTAATTGTAATGTCTGGTGTTGGGGTGGTGACGCTGTGCAGGGCTGAGTCATCCTGGCTGCTGATGAGGTTTCTTTATTAATATATAATCCGAGATGAAGACAAATGTGTGCTTGATCAATGTAAGGATGGAGAGAAAGAAAGCTTGATTGCAGAGATACTGCGGCACCACTTTGGGTTGGAGTCATGGATGTATTATAGGACCTGGATCCAGAGTTGGATCAAACGTTTCTAAGCCACAAACGTTTGTAAGATTCCAGGTTTACTTCCGTGATATGCAGCCCACTTAATATATGTGCAGTAGTGTTTCTCCCGCTGGCCCCGCCCGTGAGTTCCCGCTCGGCCTATAGACTTTAACATTATGGTGACGTCACGTTTTTAAATTACTTTTCTCTGCTAGAGGGATGTTTTTTCAAATATTAAAAGTCCATGGGTTAGAAATTCAGAATAGAACGAGTCATAACTGACCTTGTTTGCAGTTCAAGGTGTGCAATGGTGGCCTATCTGGAATATCCTTTATAGGTCGCTGGGGGATTTTTCGTTGCAATACTGCGAGTGGGCACTGGAAAAAAAAGAAATGGCGGAAAGACTGAGTGCTATTCCTGGGGGGCTGGTTGGCGTCCATCACAACACAAGTGATCAGACAAGTACAAAAGTTCAGATTAACCAAGAGTGCCATTGCGGAACATTAAATCACCTGAAAAAGACACCATGTTGTCACAGTATAAATAATCAGACCTCTAGTTATTTTTTAGCATAACCAGGCCTTTAGACTGCAGATATAAAAGAGAGTAAGAGTGAATGTCACTGAGATGCATCCCTTCCTCTCAGCAAGATGAGGCTCTGCACCACAAAGAGCTGGATATTTTTTACATGGTCTGCGGATTTATTTTTACTTTATTTGTTGTTATCGCATCATGTCTTTCATCATCAGTCGCTCTTCTCTCTTTTTATAAACAGGTGTTGGTCATTACTCATGTGGACGACCCCCGCTCACATATACACTCACACACACACACACACACACACACACACACACACACACACACACACACACACACACACACACACACACACACAGACATGCACATGCACGCACACATGCACACATGCTCGCATGCACACACACACACACACACACACACACACACACACACACATCAAAGCAGCTACAGTGGCACATGTGGTAGTCTCAAAGCGCTTTGGTAAACACAGCAACACACCTGGTTATTCTCTTCCTCTCTGATCTCTCTCTCGTGTGTGTGTGTGTGTGTGTGTGTGTGTGTGTGTCACAGGTGGAGAGAGAGAGGCCTGCCCTTCTGGTCAGGCAGCCGTCAGACTCATGAGAACGGACCGTACAGCAAGTTCAGGACAGGTATGACAACGTATTCCTTCTCATCACTTCTTCTCCTACAGTATACTGTGAATTGCTTGTCTCCATCCTGGCTGATATTTGCTGTGTTTACTGGGATTTGTTTTTATTTTTTTACTGATGAGGCCAGAGATCAATAAGACAACCTACAGTACCAAAATGTTTGCATCTGTTTTTTTCACCAACAAAAGATAAAAAAAGAAATGTTAAAACTGAATATTGTTTTAAGTTTACTTGTGACTCAGAGAGTGTCTTGGCCAGGCTGTGGCAGGAATAATCTGATATTTTGGGAAATACTTCTTTATTCTAACTTTCTTGGAGTTAGATGTCAATTTCATCCCTGTTAATCAGTACAGAGTTAGGGTTAGGCTTTGATGGACCAGCTTGGCTTCAGTAACCGGTTTGAAGTCTCGATTACATGTATTATCAATTGTCCTAGCAATGTAGCCACCAACACCTCTCCGGAATCACCAGTTTTATTCAGAGTTGCAAAGAGTGCGAAGCTGGACAGGACTTTTTAAATTGCTGCTAGCATTGATGGTCTAATACAAACATGTCCCTTAGCTGACCCAACACTCTGCACTAGACACACAGGGATGTAATTAATATTGATCCTAGCAAACAATCCTGTTTTTGCAAAATGTCAGAGTAATATCAGAGATAATATTATATGATTACTGTCTTGGCATGCAGTGATCTCCAGCTGTGTGTGTTGTGTGTGTGTCAGACTCTTCAGAGGTCATCTGTGTTCGCTGGAGCCCCCTCCACCCTGACCCCCCTTGCTGGAGCCCTCATCTCCCTCCCCTTGGTCTTCAACCCATGTCAGCCCTGCATGTCAGCCCTGCATGTCAGCCCTCCGGGAACCTTGTATGAACCGTGCTCGAACTGTACAAGCTTCTGTGTTTCCTGTAGAAAACTAGCATGAACCCTCGATGACGCCCGTAGAGAGAGAGATGTGTGTGTGACCGGGGTTTAAGCTTCACGAGGCAAGCGACAGCAAGACAATTGTGTAGAATGAGATGCAAGAGGCGTCACAAACTCCATATACTGTGACAACCACAAATGACCTTCACTAGAGAACTACTGTACGGTGTATAAGCGTGGAAAAAAGTCCTTACTACTGCAGCATATGTATCTTTGCATTTGTACTGTAGCTGCATGGCTGTCTTGCACCTTGTTATTTTAGTCTACTTCCAATGCTCACGTCACCTCTCCTTGGCTCCCTACCTATACTTATGCACCCCCTCATACATGTTGCACCCTTGCCTCTCCTCAAGCATGGCTTCTGAATTACCCACAATGATCCTTGACATGTGATATATGTGTGGTATAAAGTCTGAACTGTTTGACTTTGCCCCTCCTCCCCCCCCCTCTCATTCGCAGAGCTGAGTGACGTGTGGTCCATCTCCAGCGTAATCGTCCGGCCCGACCTACGGAGCATGCCCAGTTCACCCAGTACCCCTCACCTGCCCACCATCACAGAGGAGTGACTAGGGGAGACAGAGACAGAGACCGAGAGAGAGAGAGAGAGAGAGAGAGAGAGAGAGAGGCAAGAAAGAGAAGTACAGAAAATGAGAGATAGAAAGAGAGAGAGAGAGAGAGAGAGAGAGAGAGAGAGAGGGGGGGGGGGGGGGTGTTAAAAACTTGATTTCAAATCAAGTGTTGTAGATAACATAATGCAAGGCAATTTTATTTACATAGCAGCATTCAGACATGAAGCATATCAAAGTGCTTTAACATCTCTCCTCTGGCATACAGGAAGCCAGTGCAGTGATTGAGTGCATTAAATATTCATGACTAAATTAGCAACAATCAAATTGGATTAAAAACCTTCTTGGTTATTATTTATCAAGAGTTTAACACTGAAAAACTAGATGTGGTTTGATCCAATTTGACAGAGCGCTGGCAACATACTGCAAGCAAACAACTGTCATCACATTGGCATTCAAATGTAGTTTAATTTGTGATGTAATCACCTTTTTCCAACTAAGCCCTGCCCGGTGCCAGAAGCTCAGAGAAACCCCAAAATGCAGAAATCGGTTGCAAAAATAACCAAAACTGTTTTGTCTTTGGCAAAAATTGTTCATGTAAGAACTAATCACTCATAGTAAGAAGCTGATTGAGAAAATGTGTTTGAATGAAAGAGAAAGGATAACAGAGTCTTTGAATAAGACATTTACATTAAAACATTTTATTTAGCTCAAAATGCAATGCTGAAAATTGCAAGTCATTCGAGTACATCATCTTCATCAAAGTTGAGGAGAAAAAGGCCAAAGTGACCAAGAACTGAACGGAGAAACATGTTCAGGTAAAGTAAGAGACAGCATCCTCTCTCAGTGGGCTGACTGCCTGCAGGAACGTAGCTGCTGAACCAAACCTCATTCACTGATCTACCATCAGGGACGGAGCGGAGAGACTCCAGTGTCTATTTCCATACTAAAATCTCATAGATGCCATTCAAAAAAAAACCTGGGCGGTGAGGACAGTTGAACACATGCTTGATAACATTTTCATCATTCAACGCCACCAGCTGAGCTCAACAACGCAAGAAACTAAACCTCACGAAAGAAAGAAGAAACGATGAATATATACTGCTGTAGGAATACTTGAGTCGCTTTCACTCGTTCCGTCTCGTGTTTCTAGTTGATAAAAAACAAATGGAAGAGGCCACAGAGAAGCTTGAGCAGGAGGAGATGATAAAATGGACTCTATGGACTGGGAGCTACATTTTTTTCATTTTCAGCTGTACAGATATCAGGTGCATTATACCAAACCTTTAACCATGTCTTAAACTTTAATCTCTCTGTGTCTGTGAGGTGTCGGATGCGGTGTATGAACTCTACACTGTTCAGACAGAATGAATGTAAACCTGAGGCTTGAGAAGGTATTGTTAATTGTTACTGTTTATGTTTTGTACTAAAGTGAATGTATTATCAAGCAGGGCCGGGTTTCTCAAAAGCATATGAGGAATGTTTTGGCTGGTAGTCCTTCCAGTTTGGCTGCAGATTTGTGCCGAATGTATCAGCTGCTCTAAATAAAGATGCTTTTGAGAAACCAGACCTTGTTACTCTTTTTACGAGGCAGTGAATACAGCATCTGCTTTTTCCTCAAATATACGCACACAGTACTTTCTGGAAGTATAACTGTATAGTCCGTCTGTGCTTTGTTGTCCTAACTTACACTGATTTTAGATCTGAAATCCAGAGTGTCTTGTACTTTTCAGGTGTGAAATACATTCAGTTAGGGGCTTTGATTTTCTGAGATGTTTGCCAGTTTGCAATAGCCTGGTCGACACCAGACCCTTCTCAGTAGTAACTGAGAGTGGGTCTGGGGAAGCTTCATTCACAGCCCATTTCACACCAACGGACACTGCTCAAATGCCTCTGGGTGCAATTGGATAGTCTTTCAGCCAATCAGACCAACGATCCGGGTGACGTAGCATCAACTGGTTGCTGCGCTTCGGTGGCCGTCATGTTGAATGTAAACAAAAAGCTGCTTGCCGTCGCTGCACTATCGTCATCGTGTAAAGCCCGCCTCAACGGTTGTGATTGGTGCCTCGATTTGGAAACATTGGAAATGGGCGTGAATGGGCTCTTGGCCAGACGGACTTGCAGGGTTTTCCCAGGCTAAGTTTGCGACAGTGTTGGAGATGAAGTGCCATTAAAAAACAACAACTATGGCTTTGTTTTCATTGGTATAATCTGATGGTGGTTTATTCATCCAGCATAGTAAATGTACAGGAATTGATTTCAAATATAACAATAGTTTCCGACAAATCTCCTTGAATGCATGCCTATGCAGGTATCGATTTTTCAAGGAATCTGCTCATCCCGTTTAACCTGCAGTCTCAACCCATGTGCACATGCTTTTACCCAACTAGCCTTTTATTTAGCATATAGTCTACCATTCTGATTCATTCTAAGATTTAGATAGATAATGGACATTTTTGAAGTTTAGAACTTTAGAGATTTGGGCTGCCTGACTGAGGTGTTGCTGAAACATGTCAGAAGACAGATACAGTACATGATTGGCTGCAATCAGAGGTTTCTGGACTATTTGCTTTGTCTTAAACACTTCTGAATGAGATTATGGCCAATGCATTGCTCAGTACTGAAGTCAGACAAAAATGAAACATTGCAGTCACATTTATAACTTAAAATGCAACAAAGCAACTGTAATGTACTGTATCGTATTGTAATATAAGCGGTTTGCAATTAAGTTTAACTGTATTTGTGTTCATATTGAGAATATAGTAGGCTAATCATTTTAGCTGCAATCACTATAGCTGCACAGCCGTATTTATTCTATTGAATATGATGTTTCCCACCGATGGACTGTTCATTTTAAGTCAGCGAGTCTGGTGACGATGCAGCAACTGCGCTGGATTTCCTTTGGAGATGCTTTGCATTTTGAGCCTTGCATGTGTTGGATTCATCCAACTTTTATAGATGCTTTCTTAAAGTGATATTCCACCCAAGATCTATCTTTTTAGTAACAGATTTAAAAGGTGTTTGTAAAGACATTTGCCATGGGGATTCAAGTGGTGGCAAGTCTTTAAAATTCTGTATTTCCCAAAACACAGTCAGGTAAAAGGTGAGGCTCCAGAGGTAAAAAATAAAATAATAAATGCTCAGAAGAAAGCCTAATAACAGATTTGGCAGCATATTAATTGGAGTGCTGGATTTTTTTTAATTTTTTTTTACTGACTTCAATTTTGGTAAATGCAGACGTTAAGGCAGAGCACCAAACTGAGTTTATTTAAATTCATAGAAATGTTGACAAACCACTGCAGTATAGTCCACTTCTCCCCGGTCCAACTGAAGCTTAACAGCATAACATGGAAAAGATATTTTGTAGTAAACAATGACTGTTTGGCACATACTGAGCATGCAGGTAAACAGCAGAGAAGTGGACAACATTACAGCAGAACAATATGTTTCAATTAAGCTTTGTCTGAAGAAAGATAGCTAACATGCACATTTGGGACCTGAAACTCAGCCAAGCAAGAAAGATATTTTTGCAAACGAATCTGTCGTCCAAAGAGCAGAGGTTTAACCTCAGGCTCTGCTTTAAAATCTCTTTATTGAAGACAAAGTTAACTTATGGCGTATTACATTATTTTCAAAAGCCGGCTCAGCCACCTTCCCTCCAGACTGACTTTCTGCATGAAAAGGTGTTCTTGTTTCTTGGCTAAACTTAAGAGCAAGGTTTTGTTTGATGATCTCTTTCTTATTTTCTGAAACAGGCGCCATCAGTATGTAAAGGCTGGGGGGAAAGAAGGGGACTGAGTACCCAGGGCCCTCATGTGAGGAGGGCCCAAAAAGATGCTAGAATGAATAGCTGTGGATGCGGGGAGGGGCCCATAGGAAATGCCTTTCTACAGGGCCCAGAATTTTGTGCTACGCCCCTGAGTACGTACAACATACCTGCTTTACTGTCTTTCATTTTTAAATGGTATGTTCATGGTCAGAGCCCATGTAATGGATTTATTGAATAGAGATATAAATTCCACTCTACTAGTTCTCTGTATCAAAGCTGTGAGATTTAGGATTCATGGTTTGATACTGGAAGGAGAACTTGCCCTTACTGGAAGCTGTGGTCCTTTGATTGGCTCGTACACTGAGACATTGGCAATTTGTCTCAACTATGTGACTTGTATTTTAATCCTGACTGTACCAGAACGTGTGGGCATGTGTGTGTGGCTCTTTTAAAATCATAAAATCACAAATCTAAAATGATGAGTCAACTGTCTACATCTCTAAAATCTGAAATGACGTAAAGTGCACAAGTGTCTTTGAATAATAAACTGCAGTATGCTGAGGAAAATAAAATAAGATATATTATAATGTAGGTATTAGGGGTCCAGCTGCCATTCTTTCATCTGTAGCATTTTACATCTAGTGTTGTACTGAACGACTACATTTTATTTTCTAGAAGAATTTTATTTTATTTTTTACTGTAACTTTTCTCTGATTGTAAATGCTACTGTCATCTGGTATTAAAATGTTAAAAGAAAGGTTTGGTTGTTGGTTGCACTATCTGTGGTGTTTTTTATGCCTGAAATGTACAAACATACATACATAGCTTATGACTGCTATGACTTTTTATGACATTTTTTTTCGACATTCTATACTATGACTATTTTTTCCTTTTTTCGACATACTGTACTACATTTTTTATGACTTTTTTCGACCTACTATAACTTTTTTTTACCTACTCTACTATGACTATTTTTTCCTTTTTTCGACATACTATACTATATTTTTTTCGACATAAAATGACAACAAACTATACTATGACTTTTTCATGACTTTTTTTGAAATACTAGCTATACTATGAATTTTATGAAATACTTGGAGTATATACACTGTAGACTGTCTTTACACACACAATTTTTAAAGCTGACATCCAGTGTCAGCTTTAAAAATAAATAAAATAGCGTCAGCTACAGTAGCCTATTTGATTTAGCTGAACAGCAGCCGGCCCAAA
This sequence comes from Zingel zingel, assembly GCA_023566125.1. Lineage (NCBI taxonomy): Eukaryota > Metazoa > Chordata > Actinopteri > Perciformes > Percidae > Zingel > Zingel zingel. The sequence goes on along the minus strand of CM042316.1, from coordinate 39,145,637 downwards.
GTCTGATAATGACACCGACTTGCCATTTTGTTTTCACTTTCTTGTAGCTAACTATTGTAATTCAAATGTTACACTCAGTGGTCACGCTCTGAACATCCTCTCCGTTTCTCAGAGACCATGTAACTAATGCAAACCATTTAGAAGCTAGCCAGTACTTACACTATTTCTAGTATAATGTTAGATAGGTTTTTGAATTGACAATTTAGCTTCACGTAGCTAAGCTAGGCTAGCTAGTAAGGACGACAGGCAGTAGCTGTTGCTTAGTTACGCCAAAGCCCGTCCTTATCAGAAATTCGTTGGTTACGCTCAGAGTGATAGAGAAATACTTCATATCTCTATGGCTCTGCGCTTAGCCTAGCTACATGCCGACTGACGACGACTGTACACGAGCTCAAGTGCATTTCGGGAAAAGAAAAGAAAGTGGAAAAGACTGGAGAATTTGCGCCAGTGGTGACTAGCAAGATTCTTGAGGTAAGTTGTAGGCTACTTGAAATCATTTCTTATTCTTAACTTATATTTACATGCAAAAACGACATCTTGGGCGGTTGTTATTTTTACTGGTTTAATTTGGTTTCTAACAGAGCTGTTAGACCCTTTACTATTTAACTTGTCGTACCAAGGCCAAGGCACTTATCCCCGACAGGATTTGCATCCGCTGGCCGCGGGAGCGCGTGCACTCAGAGAAGTTAACGCTGCACTTCGAATTCGCCTCTTAAATGGAACAAATAGTGACGTGGCAGACTCGACAGTTTTCCATAGTAACAAGGGACTCATTATCTACATAACTATTGTATTTGTCTGTTACATTAAGGCGACGTGTGAATTGTTTGATGCCTCATTTCCCAAAGTTCCATATTGCCATGCACCTTAAGCTACATCGACGTTTTTGACGCCTTTTTTCACAGTTTGCTTTTGCTTTTTCCAACGTTTTAAATTTTAAAATTTTTCTTTCTACATTTTCAGCGCTTATTTCTACGTCCCATACTTTCTGATATAAAACAAAAATTGAAAACGGGTCAATGTGACCCGAGGTCAATAATCTAAGCTACCTCCATCTGTCTAGTCTCTGCGGGTGTGGTCTGACAAGGTCTTTGCTAACCCGTCCCTCCCTGCCTTCTAACGTGATTTATTTTTTAATTTAATTTAGTTTAATATGGCTTTTCAATTAACAGCTTTGTTCACGTGTTTACCATATGAGTTACAGAGGGGATACACTTTATATCAGGCCGTTTTTTCACCTGATATAATTATGTATCCCCTCTGTAACTTTTGATAGAAAAGAGCAGACATCTCCATATTCTCTCAGGTTGTTCATTGTGACCAAAAGAACACAGAAAATAACACACATGATGGCAGGATAGACCCTTTGCATGTTAGGGGAGTCAGTCGGCCTATGTAGCTAAGGTGCATTGCAATATGGAACTTTGGAAAACACTGTTGATTAATCCACAACACTAAACAACATATTAAACAATTCACAAGTCGCCTTAAAGGTGCTCTAAGCGTTTTTTAGGCTACAACATTTTTTGTCACATACAGCAATCATCTCCTCACTATCCGCTCGCTGCCTGTCCCCTGAACACACTGTAAAAAAATACGGTCTCTGTAGACAGCCCAAGCTTGACAATACTTCGAACGTCAACAAGTGATGTCACTCAACATCGCTTAGAGTAGTGATTTTCAACCACGCCGTGAGAGATCGTCCTGTGTGCCGTGGGAAATCATCCGATTTGACTTAATTGATCCAACAAAATTTTTTTATTGAGTTACTGCAAATACTTTGCCATTGTTGTGCATCTGTGCCTGCAATGTGATGACTGGCAGAGAAATTAAATACTATTCTGTGTCAGTAGGACGCAGTATAGCGCAATAATGACCTTGTTGATTTAAGACAATAGAATTACTGCCACCTTTTGCGAACATCGTGTGATGTAAGCAGTAGGGCCGAGATCATCGATGTAAGCCTGCAACAGCGATGGATACATTTTTAAAAAGGAAAAATGCAGATTCTGATCTTATTAGGCTACAATGTGTCATTTTGTAACATTTTTGGTTGGTGGTGTGCCGTGGTATTTTTTTTATGTAAAAAATGTGCCGTGGCTCAAAAAAGGTTGAAAAACACTGGCTTAGAGCACCTTTAAAGGTGCACTATGATAAAAATGAAATTGCAGTGAAACCATGCAGGAACACATAGTGCACCTTTAATGTTACAGACAAATACATGTATTTATGTAGATAAATGAGTCCCTTATTACTATGGAAAACCCTGCCGAGTCTTCCACGCTACGGATCAGTATTTCGAAACAATGCATTAAACAATTCACAGGTTGCTATTTGTTCCATTTACGAGGTGAATTTGAAGTGTAGCAGTTAAACTTCGCTTCTCTGAGTGCACGCGCGCTCCCGCGGCCAGGGGATGATATCCTGGCGGGGATAAGTGCCTTGGCACGACACCGGGATGGCGCAGTAAAAAAACGGCAGGCTCAGGGATAACAACCATCATCGCTGAAGGTAGTTTATTTCAGACAAGTTGGTAAGTTTCCATTCCAGTTAAATAATCACGATCTTGTCTGCATTATTTTAATCATTTTGGTGCAGTGGTGTAGTCTACGTGATACGCAGGTATACGCAGTATACCCACTAAGAAAGCTCTAGGATTTCTGTATACCCACCTAAAATGTGCTATGATACGCAACAACATATTCATGTGACAGAACTTTCACTTCAGATATTTGTATTCACAAATACGGGGTCGAGTAATGTGACAGCAAACTAAACTAACACTGCAGAACATGCAGAGAGACTTAGGTCCCTGATGTGAAAGCCCCCTTACTGCTTTATATTCCATTATATTTTTGATATATTTTGAATGCCCTCTGTGTTTTCCTTCTCATGGGATAAATAAAGGTATTCCCACCATAAATTGGTACATACAGGTGTATCAGTATGCAGGAAATGGACGTCTTTGACGCTTAAAATAACCCTGGGAGGAGGACACCCAGATCCCACACTTTGATATAAATGAGAGATGGCGATGCAATGATATAATCTACAAAATCATAAATACACTGTAGCTTATTTACTTGGCACAAGCCTGGTAGTTTATGGTAGTGGATAATTACTCAGCAGAAGTTATAAGGTTGGTCACAGATGGTGTAAAACCAGAGAAGCTCTTCATTGCCTCTTTTGGTTTTTACTATCGGCCGTTTTACTCTGTTTTGACCATCTTTAGAGCAGGGGTCTTCCAAAGTTTTTTTAAGCTATGGACCCCTTAACTAAGAGAGACGGAGCAGGGACCCCCTATTACATACAGTAGATTGTATAAAAAGAAGTTACATATTAAAGTGGCCATATTATGCTCATTTTCAGGTTCATAATTGTATTTTGAGGTCGTATCAGAATAGGTTTACATGGTTTAATTTTCAAAAAACATCATATTTTTGTTGTCTGCACATTGCTGCAGCTCCTCTTTTCACCCTGTGTTCAGGTCTCTGTTTTAGCTACAGAGTGAGACCTCTCACTGCTGTAACATCTTTGTTGGCAGTCGCACATGCTCAGTAGCTAGGTAAGGATCACATCAGCTAGCTAGCTGTTTCTCCAATTTCGGTCAGTACAAGGCAGGATTAGCTGGGAGACTTCTTCTAAACGAGGGCGCACTTCCAACTTTGTGTGGAATGCCTGCAGAACAGGGACATGGAAGTAGTTCTTTTGTAGATTATGGTGAACTAGTGTGTGTTGTAGCAGTGTTTTGCCATTGAGAACGAGGGGGCTAGTGACGTAGAAAAAATGGATGTTTTTTTTCAAAGTTTGTCTGCGTGTGGAAGCACCAGAGACACAAAATAATACCCCAAATCCCAGAAAAAGTGATTCTTTCATAATATGGGCACTTTAAACTGGACCTACAATAACGTGTAGCGCGGCCTAAAGCCTTTATACATACCTGTTTTTTGCCTAGAATATTAAGCTATTAAAATAATAATTGTTGGCATGATTTTATAAATCATCTTTTAATGTTACACATTGGCTACCTGTGGCACAGTGAATCCTTAGGATGAACTGTATCTGTGTGTGGCTACCTTAGTGACTACCTTACCTATAGGCCAGTAAGAATATCATCAGTGGGGAGTTATATTTGCTAATAATATGTTAGAATTATGTTAAGACATTTACATTTTTGAAAAATTGACAATTTGGAGGCCCCCCTGCAGTAACTCTGAGTATTTTCATTTATTTATTTATTTATTTATTCGGGACAGTGCACATTAATGAACAATCTAACATTTCTGTACAGACTGTAAATGAGCCAGGTTATAGCATAAATGCTAATTTTCACCTGTAGTCCCGAGGCAGGAAAACAACAACATACAAGATAATGCAACACAAAAGAATATGACAATATACAATATCAAACAAAAAACACATTAGCACACATTCAGGCAGATTACATTACATCAATAAAATTAGTCAAAATGATGACATAACTGGGAACTTTTAAGAAGTTGTTTAAGGTGCTTTTTAAATGTGCAGTAAGTTGGACATTCTCTAATGTTTGTTGGGCTGCTGTTCCAAAAATGCCCTCCTCTGATAGACAGAACAGTTTGTCCAAAGGTAGTTTTTCTCTGCGGGATCTCTGTATCTCCTCTAAATGAAGCTCTGGTACAGTAACCTCTGTCAGACCTTGGTTTAATGTATGTAGAAAGGGAGAGTATTAAACCACGACTAGACATTTCACACATTTGGTTCCAACTTGAATGTTTTGTCTCTGAACACTACAGCCCATAACATATTTAGTGTTTGCTGTGATATGCCTCAAGCACCACTCGGCTAACAAAATTTCAGCTGGTTCTTTAGTAAGCCGTCTGGTTGTTGGTGCAAGATTTGATAATAGCATCAGGATCTTTTGCCCTTTGTGACGGCAGCGATGGTTGATTTGGGAAGGTTGAGCCTTGCTACAGTGACACAATAGCTCCATCCTGTGGCTACCTGGTGCAAGACCACGGGGACTCAATATGAGCAATGGTGAAATGTGATGTATCGTTATATTGGATTTTAAGAAAAAATGTTGCATATATTTAAATTTGAAGACATTCTAATATCTTAAATGTCTGTATCATTCTTAATGATTTGTTTGCTGTCCTTCATATGGCTTGGGCATATTGATTTGTGTTATGAATATTGATTTGTAGTTGAGACTAAATATTACCTTCCACGTGCTCTTTACTGTCAGTGAGCACTTACTTGGTAAATGCATTTAAAAGTGACATCTGAATAATCATCTTGTCATCTTTTTCTGCACAGGTTTGAGAGCTTCCCTTCTGCTGCGGAGGCAGAATGAGCTGGAGTTTCCTCACGCGCCTGTTGGACGAGATTTCCAACCACTCAACCTTCGTGGGCAAAATCTGGCTCATCCTCCTCATCGTCTTTCGCATCGTGCTGACTGCCGTCGGGGGCGAGGCAATCTACTATGATGAACAGAGTCATTTTGTGTGTAACACGCTGCAACCCGGTTGCGAGAACGTGTGCTACGATGCGTTTGCGCCGCTGTCACACATTCGTTTCTGGGTGTTTCAGGTGATTATGATCACCACCCCCACCATCATGTACCTTGGCTTTGCTATGCATAAGATTGCCCGCATGGAGGACGATGACTACCGGCCGCGGGGCAGGAAGAGTATGCCGATAGCGAGCCGCGGTGCCAACCGAGACTACGAGGAAGCGGAGGATCATGGGGAGGAGGACCCCATGATCCTGGAAGAGATTGAGCCAGAAAAGGAAGTCGTGGAGAAGCCCAGCAAAAAGCACGACGGACGCCGTCGCATCAAGCGCGATGGCCTGATGAAGGTCTATGTGTTTCAGCTGCTGTCGCGTGGCATCTTTGAAGCCTCGTTCCTGTTTGGACAGTACGTCCTTTATGGGCTGGAGGTGGCCCCGCTGTACGTATGCACGCGCTCCCCTTGCCCGCCAAAGGTGGATTGCTTCATCTCGCGCCCCAAAGAGAAAACCATCTTCCTGCTCATCATGTATGCCGTCAGCGCCCTGTGTCTGCTCTTCACCATGTTGGAGATCCTTCACCTCGGCGTCAGCTGTATCCGAGACTGCTTTTACGCACCGCGGCCTCAGCCTCCCACCCCCGGTCACCCAACCCTGTCCAGCCAGAGGTCCGCCATCTGCCACCGGCCATCTGCGCCTCCAGTCTACCACACGGCTCTGAAGAAGGACCCGTTGGGGAAAATGGGCTTCAGGGACAACCTGGGAGACTCGGGCCGCAAGTCGTTTGGCGACCCCCGATCGCGGGCGCTGGAGAGGCTGCGAAGACACCTGAAACTGGCTCAGCAGCATCTGGACCTGACTTACCAAAATGAGGAGAGCAGCCCGTCGCGCAGCAGCCCAGAGGCCAACGGAACTGCAGTTGAGCAGAATAGATTAAACTTTGCCCAGGAGAAGCAGAGCAGTACATGTGAGAACGGTGAGGCCTCCAACCTTTTCATCCTCTTCATGAGTTTGTTCTTTTGATTTGTATCGTTTAGATTTTGTATCAATCAATACGAAATGCTTTACTGACACTATCTCTGTTTGCAGGTCTTTGTGTGTAGGTTCAGTGAGAGGTGTGTGTGTGTGTGTGTGTGTGTGTGTGTGTGTGTGTGTGTGTGTGTGTGTGTGTGTGTGTGTGTGTGTGTGTGTGTGTGTGTGTGTGTGTGTGTGTGTGTGTGTGACATGAAGTCAGCCCAAGCCTTCGGCCAGTTGTGGTGGGACAAAGAGGAGAGCGGTCGTCTCAGCCAGCAATACTTGAAGATCCAAAGTGCTTACAAACTACCGTCGTACGGCAAGAACGGTTAAAGCGTAACTCTCGCCAAAATGCAACCTAGGGTCATTTTGTGAATGTACCCGAGTCAAACTTTCGTTTAAAAGCATATTTAGGACGGAATCGCCACTTTTAAGATTTACCGTACACAAACTCTGGGTACACAAACAATGTTGTCAATGCTTCCGTTAAGGTGTAGAGCCCCTGGTGATACTTGGAGCAAAGTCTCATGTTGTGTCGAGCCTTCTTAGTGGTTTAAAAATAGCTATTTTGAGGCTAGCATAAAAGTGCCGCTAGCACTCCCGTTCAGAAGGCCATTTGACCCAAAAACGAGAATACAGTAAATCTTAAAAGTGGCGATTCCGTCCTAAATATGCTTTTAAACGAAAGTTTGACTCGGGTCTATTCACAAAAAGACCCTAGGTTGCACTTTGGTGAGAGTTACGCTTTAAGGTTCAAGAACTGTTAAGGTTAGCATGTACTTAAGGTAACATGTAACCTTGTAACATGTAAACAATTTTTTAAATATATATATATATATATATATATATATATATATATATATATATATATATATATATATTACGGAAGAGTTTGTCCTCTTTTGGAAGTTCACAGTGAATGCATCTTAAGTTTGTCTTAGATCTAAACTCGGTTTTATGGCATTTTGTAAAGGCCAATCCAGCTGTAGTGCAGAAGGCACCACTCATAAAAAACAGTACTGGAGTTATGTCATGCTGATGAAGACATTTTGAGTTAATTTTTTTTACAAAGGTATAAGTGTGTCACTATTTGCTTTTTTTGACAATGTTAGCACTGCACCAGTCGGCATTCCCGAGCCTGGTGCTTCGATGGTAACTGGAACACACTTGGGGTGCCTCTGTTCAAAGGAATAAACAAACCTGGGTAATGCTTAAAAAACGTGTAACTTTTGATATTGTCCTGTATTGTTTAAACATGTATTCGATACTGTTCTTTATTTCTGCATTAGTGAGTATTGTTGTATTGAAAAGAGGCTACTGTCACTGTGGCAGACATGATTTGATTTTAAAACAGCATTCACAGTCTGCTGTCGTGCATGTGTGGACGTGCATTCTTTTAGTTCAACTGTTCGGTTTTCTTGTTGTAAATTCAATGCGTTGAACGTGCTCTGAAATGCCATCTTTTGTATGCTGAGTCATACCCACAGTGCCAGTTAGTGCCAACTCAAATATTGTCATTATTTTGGAACAATGCTTTTTGTACTTTTTATACTTTTTGTATTGATAGTTCTTTGTGGTTAATTTTTAAAAATACATTTTCCAACAAAAACACTTTTCAAGGTGTTTGAGTCTGGTTTTGTTACCTATTATGAATTCAACCTAAATGCTAAGCATAGGTTCAGTTGTAATGGTTAAGGATTTAGAGAATAGGACATAATGTGTGTTCATTTAGTTATTTTTGTCTTGGAAAAAATTCAGGTCTCAGATTTCTGAGTTTGCAATTCAGCCACCATTAACTCTCTCGAATTATTCAGAAGCTGCACTTTGATTAAAAATTTATAGAAAATAGTTACTCCTACAAAAAAAACAATCCATTGCAGTATCAATTTGTCAAATGTAATATCTTACATTAAACTGAAGTGGGAATTAGTCACACAATACATTGGTTTTATGACTTGTTATCTCGTCAGATAATCAGTATATTCTTGGCATCAAACAGACCGACGCATATGTCAAAGTTATTTAAATGTAATGACACAATATAACTGTATTTGGACATATTTGCTTTATAGTGTGGTTCAAGATTTTAAGTTTTAAATGTCTGTGTGTAGCCATAGACTGTTAATGTTAATGGACACAGCTGTGTGACGTCACCCATTGGTTTGTGCAGAGCTGCTCTGAGTCGTCGAGTTTGCCGTTACAGGCGCTGCCATCTTGGTTGCATTAAAAACGGATGTGATGATTTTTAGATGAGAGGGTGGAGCTGGCGAGGAGCGAGGAGCGAGGGAGGTGACTGACTGAACTTGTGAACGCTGTTTACACCATGGCTTATTATGAGAATGTGAAACAATAAATACAACGTCAAAGCTGAGCATTTTAAGCCTGGCCAATAGCTCAGTGTGATAAATACATGGTGATCTGTCTGAAGGTTGTAGGTTCAAATTCTGTGAGGAACTAAATCCCAAACACAAGAAGTCAAAGAAGCTACAAAACAATGGTGAGTGTCAGATAAGATGGCTCAGTGTGACTTTTCTTCGACATACTATTACTTTTCATGACTTTTTTTCGACATGCTATACCATGAATTTTTTGACATACTATATTATGGCTTTTTATGACTTTTCTTCGATATATACTATGATTTTTTTCCGCCAAACTAAACTATGACATTTTTTGACATACTATACTATGGCTTTTTTCAACATACTATACTATGACTTTTTAGGACTTTTGTCGAAAAACTATACTATTACTTTTTATGACTTTTTGCCATGCTATACCATGAATTTTTTTGACATACTGTACTATGATTTTTTTTCGAGAAACTATACTATTATTTTTTATGACTTTTCTTCGACATACAGTGGGGCAAACAAGTATTTAGTCAGCCACCAATTGTGCAAGTTCTCCCACTTAAAAAGATGAGAGAGGCCTGTAATTTTCATCATAGGAACACTTCAACTATGAGAGACAAAATGAGAAAAAAAATCCAGAATTTTTTTTTAATGAATGTATTGGTAAATTATGGTGGAAAATAAGTATTTGGTCAATAACAAAAGTTCATCTCAATACTTTGTTACAGTGAGGAAAATAAGTATTTGAACACCCTGCTATTTTGCAGGTTCTCCCACTTGGAAATCATGGAGGGGTCTGAAATTGTCATCGTAGGTGCATGTCCACTGTGAGAGACATAATCTAAAAACAAAAATCCAGAAATCACAATGTATGATTTTTTAACTATTTATTTGTATGATACAGCTGCAAATAAGCATTTGAACACCTGTCTATCAGCTAGAATTCTGACCCTCAAAGACCTGTTAGTCTGCCTTTAAAATGTCCACCTCCACTCCATTTATTATCCTAAATTAGATGCACCTGTTTGAGGTCGTTAGCTGCATAAAGACACCTGTCCACCCCATACAATCAGTAAGAATCCAACTACTAACATGGCCAAGACCAACGAGCTGTCCAAAGACACTAGAGTCAAAATTGTACACCTCCACAAGGCTGGAAAGGGCTACGGGGAAATTGCCAAGCAGCTTGGTGAAAAAAGGTCCACTGTTGGAGCAATCATTAGAAAATGGAAGAAGCTAAACATGACTGTCAATCTCCCTCGGACTGGGGCTCCATGCAAGATCTCACCTCGTGGGGTCTCAATGATCCTAAGAAAGGTGAGAAATCAGCCCAGGACTACACGGGAGGAGCTGGTCAGTGACCTGAAAAGAGCTGGGACCACCGTTTCCAAGGTTACTGTTGGTAATACAGTAAGACGTCATGGTTTGAAATCATGCATGGCACGGAAGGTTCCCCTGCTTAAACCAGCACATGTCAAGGCCCGTCTTAAGTTTGCCAATGACCATTTGTATGATCCAGAGGAGTCATGGGAGAAAGTCATGTGGTCAGATGAGACCAAAACAGAACTTTTTGGTCATAATTCCACTAACCGTGTTTGGAGGAAGAAGAATGATGAGAACCATCCCAAGAACACCATCCCTACTGTGAAGCATGGGGGTGGTAGCATCATGCTTTGGGGGTGTTTTTCTGCACATGGGACAGGGCGACTGCACTGTATTAAGGAGAGGATGACCGGGGCCATGTATTGCGAGATTTTGGGGAACAACCTCCTTCCCTCAGTTAGAGCATTGAAGATGGGTCGAGGCTGGGTCTTCCAACATGACAATGACCCGAAGCACACAGCCAGGATAACCAAGGAGTGGCTCTGTAAGAAGCATATCAAGGTTCTGGCGTGGCCTAGCCAGTCTCCAGACCTAAACCCAATAGAGAATCTTTAGAGGGAGCTCAAACTCCGTGTTTCTCAGCGACAGCCCAGAAACCTGACTGATCTAGAGAAGATCTGTGTGGAGGAGTGGGCCAAACTCCCTCCTGCAGTGTGTGCAAACCTGGTGAAAAACTACAGGAAACGTTTGACCTCTGTAATTGCAAACAAAGGCTGCTGTACCAAATATTAACATTGATTTTCTCAGGTGTTCAAATACTTATTTGCAGCTGTATCATACAAATAAATAGTTAAAAAATCATACATTGTGATTTCTGGATTTTTGTTTTTAGATTATGTCTCTCATAGTGGACATGCACCTACGATGACAATTTCAGACCCCTCCATGATTTCCAAGTGGGAGAACCTGCAAAATAGCAGGGTGTTCAAATACTTATTTTCCTCACTGTATATACCCTTTGTTGGCAATGACAGAGGTCAAACGTTTTCTGTAAGTCTTCACACTGTTGCTGGTATTTTGGCCCATTCCTCCAGGCAGATATCCTCTAGAGCAGTGATGTTTTGGGGCTGTCGCTGGGCAACACGGACTTTCAACTCCCTCCAAAGATTTTCTATGGGGTTGAGATCTGGAGACTGGCTAGGCCACTCCAGGACCTTGAAATGCTTCTTATGAAGCCACTCCTTTGTTGTCCGGGCGGTGTGTTTGGGATCATTGTCATGCTGAAAGACCCAGCCACGTTTCATCTTCAATGCCCTTGCTGATGGAAGGAGGTTTTCACTCAAAATCTCACAATACATGGCCCCATTCATTCTTTCCTTTACACGGATCAGTCGTCCTGGTCCCTTTGCAGAAAAACAGCCCCAAAGCATGATGTTTCCACCCCCATGCTTCACAGTAGGTATGGTGTTCTTTGGATGCAACTCAGCATTCTTTCTCCTCCAAACACGAGTTGAGTTTTTACCAAAAAGTTCTATTTTGGTTTAATCTGACCATATGACATTCTCCCAATCCTCTTCTGGATCATCCAAATGCCCTCTAGCAAACCTCAGACGGGCCTGGACATGTACTGGCTTAAGCTGGGGGACACGTCTGGCACTGCAGGATTTGAGTCCCTGGCGGAGTAGTGTGTTACTGATGGTAGCCTTTGTTACTTTGGTCCCAGCTCTCTGCAGGTCATTCACTAGGTCCCCCCGTGTGGTTTTGGGATTTTTGCTCACCGTTCTTGTGATCATTTTGACCCCACGGGGTGAGATCTTGCGTGGAGCCCCGGATCGAGGGAGATTATCAGTGGTCTTGTATGTCTTCCATTTTCTTATAATTGCTCCTACAGTTGATTTCTTCACACCAAGCTGCTTACCTATTGCAGATTCAGTCTTCCCAGCCTGGTGCAAGTCTACAATTTTGTTTCTGGTGTCCTTTGACAGCTCTTTGGTCTTGGCCATAGTGGAGTTTGGAGTGTGACTGTTTGAGGTTGTGGACAGGTGTCTTTTATACTGATAAGTTCAAACAGGTGCCATTAATACAGGTAACGAGTGAAGGACAGAGGAGCCTCTTAAAGAAGAAGTTACAGGTCTGTGAGAGCCAGACATCTTGCTTATTTGTAGGTGACCAAATACTTATTTTACACCATAATTTAACAATAAATTCATTAAAAATCCTACAATGTGATTTTCTGGATTTTTTCTCATTTTGTCACTCATAGTTGAAGTGTTCCTATGATGAACATTACAGGCCTCTCTCATCTTTTTTAAGTGGGAGAACTTGCACAATTGGTGGCTGACTAAATACTTTTTTGCCCCACTGTATTATACTATGATTTTTTCCGCCAAACTAAACTATGACTCTTTTTTCGACATACTATAGTATGATTTTTTTTATGACGTTTTTCCTACATACCATACTCTGACTTACTATACTATGACCATTTTCGAGATACCATACTATTACTTTTTTCGACAAACTATACTGTGACATTTTTTTCTCACACTTACTATGACTTTTTAGAATTTTTTTCGACATACTATACTATGACATTAGATTAGTGTCCCATCTCTGGTAAATACATTGTGGACAACATGAGTTCTTCATTTATTTATATTAGTTAAGTCAAAACATATTCATGTAATGTTTTATAAAAAAGTGGGAGCACACATTACACACACGAAAACACTACAGGAAGTACACAATAAAACAATTAAAAACAACACAACAGGCAAAAACACAAGTTTGCATTAGTCCACAAAAGAAAAACTGAAAAGAAAGATAACTCTGAAATCATTGGCACTGTTAAAACACCAGTGTATTTGTTACTCATACAAACAAAACAAAACCAGTGCAGGTTATTGGATGACTTGTTACATCAACATGTGACATATTTAAAAAAAATACAGAAACAAGGCAGATTTCAGACTGACAGAACTGAGTTTCACAAAAACAATGAAGGAATATAAGACAGAAATCTTTGTGGCAAAGACTAGACTTTTTTGTTTTTAAATGAATCAACACAAAGTTATATGTTATTTCTTTTGTTTTTGGACAAACATGCAAAGTTCCGGGTCTTTTTTCTTTTTTTTACTTTTGTAGGCCTATTTGAAGAGTTGCATAGAATATGAGATTATGTATTACTACTTAACACACAAGTAAACCCATTTATTCCACATGTTAAAGCTACTGGCTTAGCTGAGCAAAAATCCAAACGGTGTTTGGTGTTTTAAGCCCCCAGCGTCGCCTTCCAGGCAACGCGGCAATGGTTATGTTTAGGGTCAAGGTTAGGGTTAGCTGCCTGGAAGGAGACGTTGGAGGCAAAAAACACCATTGAGCGGCCACAACGGAACAAACGGAACTAAAGCAACCATAGTGGAGGTAAGGCCACTGGGTGAAGAAGAGCCACTGGGTGAGGAAGAGCCACTGGGTGAGTGTATTTCAAATATTCAACTGGTTTCACAAAGCTATTCTGTAGTCTATGAAAACAATGTACTTGCCCAGGTGAGTGTCTTCCTTTTTTATTTAACTAAAGGTTAGTTGTTTTGTGTGAAATCTTATAATCCTTTACAGATCTGGCTGTATGTATAAAAGCTGTCTTAAAAAATGATCCTTAACTTTGACTTATGAGTAAAAACATATTTAGTAAAAATCAGGTTTTGTATAGAGAAGCTAAAAGTAACTTTTTTGTGTGTAAAGTGTGGAGTCAGCACTGAAGAAGCAAAGTGTCTATCCAAAATCCCCTCCCTCAAGCAGTCAATCAGCCAATAGCAGGCTTCCAAAGGTGACGTGTCAACAAATAATTACAAACTAGAAGGGCACTCTGAGAGCGCAGAGGTGATTTTCTAACACTTCGGCATGTAAGTTTCTTGGTAAACCGGAAAAGTTTAGGCAACTGTGCTGAAAAAAAGTGAACTTTTAACACAAAGATGGAAAATCTAGACCTCAGAGTTACACATGAATCTGCAAACTTCAGTATTTATTAAGACAAATGACAAAAAAAGGAGTGTCAGAGTAGACATGCTGTCATAACCAGACTTTTTCCAGTGCAGAGGATTTGTGTCTTATGTGAATGTCCGAACCTATTACCACATGACACTGACACTGAGATGCAACTAAAAGCCCCAGAAAAAGCTAGCATGTGGACCTTGAGTTACGATTATTTTGTCAAACAGGAGAGATGTTACAATAGCAGCAGAAATAGAGAAACAATTAATGCATGAAATTTAAAACACCCCACAGGTCTGTTTCTAGTGTGTCACACAGACTTAAATAAATCAGCCCTTCCAGAAAAATGCGGAGTTTTTTTGTGATTGTTGCGGGCAAAAATCCTTCATTATGCAATGAAGTTGTTTTCTTAAAAAAATGCGATGGAATATTCAGGATATTTTTGCAATTTTATGCGATGAAATTGCAGGAACTTGCAAAAATTGCGGTGTCATCATGGCTTCATCGCGGGGTTAGCAGCTTTTCGATGATGTTCACGTCGCGTAATTACGTCACTTCATAACATTCCCATGGCAACAGGGGGAAATGGCTGCTCTTGTGTGACGTAAACGCAACATTTTTCAACTTTCTGCTAAGATATGTGACTTTTTTACAACGAAAATGCGGGGATTATGAAATCATGCACGGCCCGCATATTTTGCGCAGAAATCTTTAATTTATGTGGCGAAAGTGCGGCGTATTTGAAAAAATGCGGCCTCCCCGCATAAATATACGGACTTTGGTGATTATGCAATGAATTATGCGATCGCATAATCGTGTTTTTCTGGAGGGACTGGTAAATTAGATCTGAGGGTGTACCACAGGCGAGTGCGTTCCGTTAGCTGGCTCGACAAAGCTCCACAGAGATAACAGGTTACCAACAAGCTTTGTTCCCCGGTTTTCATCATCAGGCTCTGTCAACGATCCTATAAAACCGTGGGTTTGGCATCATTTCACTCTATCACCGCACAAAATAGACCGATCACGTGCATTTTGCGCTGCAAATAATACAAGAGAGGAATGCTGGCAGAAAATTACGAACTGTGTAAATTCATAAGTTAATATATTTATTTTACTACTTGATGCACTCTCAATGCAGACCTTTTATTTCTATTTGGGATAGGTGGGGGGGGGGGCGCTCTGGCTTGTTTGTATTTCTTTAAACCAATCACAAGCATCCTGGGCAGCTGTTGTCAGGCTTTATACCAACAATGTTCATCCTTTGAGCCTAGACTAGACTAGCCATGCAGCATTACTCACCACGGCGATCTAGCCAGGTTAAAAGAGAGCCACCTTCGTGAACTCTGGCTTTTAGGTTCAACATACCTCACTTACTCAGTCATTTTGCTTCGTGGAACACCCCGCAGGTCCCTTAACGCCACTTCAGTTACACTGTTTGGTTCAAAGGCCAGAGAAGACATGCATGTTTTTTTCTAAACCCAAACAAAGTGATGAAAAGTTTAACAGTTGACACGACACAACAGTCAAGAGGAAAGAACTTAAGACACAAAACTGTAAAGGTTTCTGTCTGACCTTGTTTTCTGCGAGAAGATTACAGCCAATACTACCGTTAGTAGTATCTAAGAAAGAACGTAAACTCAACTTGGAAGGAACAACAATCTATAGCTTCACTAAAGCTCCAGCAATGCTCTAATGTTCATCACTCACACACACACACACACACAGACCCACAGACCCACAGACACACACAGAGACACACACACACGTTGGTTTCACTATCTTTGTGGGGACCCGTCATTGACATAGTGCATTCCCTAGCCTCTTACCCTAACCTTAACCATCACAAATAAATGCCTAACCTTAACCCTTACCCTCACCCTAACCATAACCTAATTCTAACCCTAATCCTAAAACCAAGTCTTAACCCTCAAACAGCTCTTTAACCTTGTGGGGTCCAGCATTTTGGCCCCACAAGGCTGTCCGGACCCCACAAGTATACTGTATTCCCCGGTTTTTGGACCCCACGAATATAGTAAAACAAGCACACACACACACACACACACACACACACACACACACACACACACACACACACACACACACACACACACACACACACACACACACACACAGACAGACACAGACAGACACAAAACTAAAACAAAATAGTCAGATGAATGAAAACTGAGATTTTTAGATCCTTATCGTAGCCTGAGAATGGTGCCAGAGGAAAGGTCATGTTGTTACCCAAATCATACATGTTTACCTGATGAGAAAAGACTATTTCCAGCTCTGCGGGGCTTTGAGCTGAACGCTAACGTTAGCATTGTAACCTGTTAACTCCTGGAGGTTAGCCTGGGTTTTTGCGGTGTTCCCCAAATTACCTTTTTAAATATAACATAGAATTAAATTAAAGACTCTTCAATCATACCAGTCAAAGAAAGATGGAAAACAGGTACGGACAATATGCCTATGATGATTATTATTATTATTATTAATAATAATAATAATTATTATTATGTATTTATTGACATTAATATCACATTTGTATCAGTACTATCCATCTGTATATAAGAAGAATTCCTTGTAACATAATTAATTAAAGGCATTAAAAGCATGGATTAACCAATTAAAAAATAATTTAAACTCAGTGCTAAACTCAGCACTTGTAGTTTATAGACGATCAAGGTCCCCCGCAAACTAAAAAGATGTATTTTCAGGCAGCAAAGTCCTTAAAATGTTCAAACGTTCCCGGCCGTAAACACCTGCTGCCACTTGGGATCACTGCAACATTTATGACAGCAGTACTGACTGAAACTGACCCTAGACCGACCTGTGTGACGGAGAGTTTGGAGGTTTTAGAGGTAGTCATCCTCACTGGACGGCTCATCCTCATCTTCATGGTAATTGTAGTGGTGATGGTTACTAGGGCCTTCACCGGGGTCGTCGCTGCTGGCAGCCGAACTCTCCCCGGTGAGCTTTGACCCTGCGGAGCTAGCAGAAGGACTGCGGCTCATCCTCCACAGCTGGTAGGCAAAGGTCCGGCCCCAGCTGCAGTGGTGGCCAATAGGGCGCAAGTGCCGGATGAGCTCAGCGGCCTCCTGCCAGTAAGAAGTTCACTTGCTGTGGCCCCGCCCGGAGCGCTGCTTGTTCATGCTGGTCAGCATCTGGCTGATGTAAGAGGTCAGCAGGTCGTCCATCTTGTAGCCCTGCAGGGGAAATGAGACATTTGAGACATTATTGGAACACCAGATTTTATTTGAAATGTGGCAGTATGTGTGTGTGCTGCTGCCACCCACCAGCGAGGTCTCACACAGCAGTTTGCTTCCTCTGACCAGGTTGCCGATGGTGATGTGAAAGTAAGTGTTCCCACTGCTCCAGTTGGAGATCTTGGTGAAGGGGTGAGTAGTCAGGATGTCCTGCACAAATACACAGAGGGGACACGTTACTTTCAGGGCCTCTGACTGGTGAGGCCAGCCTCAGCGATAAATGAGCGCAGCATCAAAAGGAAGTGTCTGCAAGTTAAAGGAGAATTCTGGTCGATTTCAACACGTAGCTCTGTTGTTTGGAAATCTGGAGTGCTGTCAGTAGCAAGAAAAACTAAAACAATCGGTGCTGCCTAGACCATGTTATCCCCCTGCTAATGTTAGCACCCAACAGGCTTAAACAGTTTTAAACATGTTTTTAGCCTCTAAACATGATCGAAATGTCATTACAAGTGCCTCCCCATGTGCAGTGATTCCTTCTGAGGGAACGCAGCAAATCTGACTGGAATATTGGATTGTATGAGTTCGACAATAAACTAGTGTGGACTTGACCAGAAAACAGGAAATAAACAGAGGTATCTGCACTGGCTGGATTAACACAACTTTTATGCCTTTCTGTCACATCTACTGCAGTCAGATTTGCTGTGTTCCCTCGGAAGGAATCACTGCACATGGGGAGGCACTTGTAATGACATTTCGAGCATGTTTAGAGGCTTAAAGCACATTTAAAACTTGCCCTGTTTAAGCCTGTTGGGTGCTAACGCTAGCAGGAGGATAACATGCTGTAGGCAGCACCGATTGTTTTAGTTTTTTTTGCTACTGCCAGCACTCCAAATTTCCAAACAACAGAGCTACGTGTTGAAATTGACCAGAATTCTCCTTTAAGGCTGCACAAATAATCAAATAATAATCTCGATCACAATTTTGTCTTCCCACAATTAAATAAACATGACTGACGTTAAAAATGCGTGCTCAGCTCATAGAAAACTCTGCTACAAATCAAATCAAGCGTTTCCTAAAGTAACAGCCAACCACCAGATGTTTTGGCTTGACTTTTTGGGGAATTGTCGTGCTGCTGCGCACACACCCTTTGGAAAACTCTCCTGAATGTTGCAGCTGCAGTCCAGAGTAGAAGAGTAATGTCTGGAGGAGAAGGCCAACAGCTAGGTTATTTTGGGTAGAATGTTATTTATATTTTGCTTCTACGAGATGCAAAGATTTCTACATTAGCAAAAAAAGTAGCACAACGTCAAAGTGAAAGCAGCGCTCTGTTTATTTAAATGTGAAAATGCAATAGAAAATATTTTGTCCCTTAACATCCATGAATATACTAGAAACAAATTAAAACTTTTACGGAAAAGGTGTTAAAGGTGGTAATCCCACTCCTGGGTGTAGAGACCAGAAACTGTTATGGGATTTGTAAACAAGTATATATTGTGTTGATAGCCGGTAAGAAAGTCCTCACAAGGAAGTGGTTGACAAGAGATGTACGCAAGGTTGAAGATTGGTTCAAAGTTATCCACAACATTCATGTGATGGAGAAGCTCACTTTTACTGTAAGACTTCAACGAGATACATTTAAAAACTGTTGGGTATCCTGGGTTGAATCGATATCCTTACTTAGATCAGATTTTACGTAATATATAATGATCACATTTTTACGTCTCCTCCCCCTGATTTTTTGTTTAAGCTACTCAAATGTTCGTTCACTTACATTTTTCTTCAGGAGTACATCTTTTCAGCTTGTCTTTCTTTTATACTAAGAAAACATGAGCAGGTTACTTTTAATATACAAATGAAAACATTCTTTTAATGAAAATAGAAAAATTGTAACTTTGCTGATTAGTTTTTTTTTAACATATGAAGTTATTGTTCTAAATGAAAATGTGTAAGTGTTACTGTTTTATACAGCATTGCTCCTTTGCTTAAGATCACTTTGTTGCTGGTAAAACTACTACTGTTCAGTTACTGGTTTGATTTTACGTATGTTTATCTTAATTAAAATGTTGAAATGGAAAAAAATTTAAAAATCATGATTATTATCATTTTGGCCATAATCGTGCAGCCCTACTGCAAGTAAATTAACATGCACATGGTTAACACAGACTGAGCATTATAATAAATCCTTTAACATAAGACAGGTTTGGAGGGGAAAATATTGATTTCTATACAAACACAAACCTTTGTCTTCGGGTCAATGAGACTGACTCCATGCTTGTTGATGGCGATCAGCAGGATCTCTGGGAAGTTGGGCTCTGTGGTTTGCTAAAGACAAAAGTAGATTTATCTCGTTATAGGCTCGTATTGCCAGACCCTCCTCCACAGCGCTGCGGAGGATGGTCTGGCTAGTCCACACAGCATTCCTAGATAGGAGAAAACGTGCTCAGGTTTACTGGCATTTCTTAAAACCAATCACAATTGTCTTGGTCAGCGGAAAGCACCGCACGGAGTCACGGTGCCTCTGCTAAATAGTCTCTGGAAGGAACTTGTTTTGGTGGAACATGTGTACGTTCAAAAGTTGTTTTAGTCGTGCAACAGAAAACTCAGATTGGACAGATAGTCTAGCTAGCTGTCTGGATTTACCCTGCAGAGATCTGAGGAGCAGTTAACCATACTCCTCAGAAATCCACCGGAGGTTAGAACGCCAACACAAAGACAGAGGAAGGTAACGGACATCCGGCGGAACCTCTGGCGGCACCGGAAGAATCCCGTAAATGATACAAATATTGTTATGACGTCTAAATATCAATTGATCATCTATCATATCTTATCATTTTTACGTGAACAGCATTCATGTTTCTCTGCAACCTTTTTGCGAAATATAAAAGATGTCTCGATTGACTGACGGGGTGTTTCCTTGTTTTCTTTCCTTGCGTATTTTCTCTCTTACTGTAGGTGGGACGGACTATCTAATGTAAGCGACGCTACTGAAACGTCAATTCAGTAGTCAGCTCAATCGACACCTAGCCTGGCTCCGCCCTCCTGCGTACTTCCGCTCAATTTTAATTTTCCTTCAGTACTCCGTCTGGGTTTGCGGTATGTTCTTGGGTTTTCTCCGGCCAAATATTTACCGGTCCAATCAGCAAACAGAGGGAGTGGCTGAGAACGATGACGTTGAGGACGTGCGCTAGAAAGATGCGAGCGAAGCCATTCGGTCCGTTGTGGCAACGCTGCCGAATATCCAGAAGTTAAAGCCTGAGCAAGAACAGTCTTTGCTGATTTGTGTTGGTGGCCGTGATGTTGTGGCCCTTCTCCCCACGGGGGTCGGGAACAGTTTGATTTTCCAGCTCGCTCCGTTAGTGGTGAAGGAGTTGGCTAAGGCTAACGCTAGCGATGCTAATGCTAAATATAAGCCAATAGTTGTCGGTCTACCCTCTTGTTGCACATGCACATGACATACGTCACGACCAAACATTAGTGATTGGTTCTGGCAGAACCAGAGTGGCTCTGGGCAGATCCAATAGTTTTAAACTTCAACAGAGTACCCGCCTTCAAGGAAGTTAACACTTGTCAATGGAGAGTGGCCAGACTCTCTGGACAAATGAAATGTACCAGAGTCTGGTAGGACCAGGCTAATGGACCAGAGTCTGGTAGGACCAGGCTAATCGACCAGAGTCGGGTAGGACCAGGCTAGTGTACCAGAGTCTGGTAGGACCAGGCTAATGGACCAGAGTCTGGTAGGACCAGGCTAGTGGACCAGAGTCTGGTAGGACCAGGCTAATGGACCAGAGTCTGGTAGGACCAGGCTAGTGGACCAGAGTCTGGTAAGACTAGGCTAGTGGACCAGAGTCTGGTAGGAGCAGACTAATGTACCAGAGTCAGGTAGGACCAGGCTAGAGTACGAGAGTCTGGTAGGACCAGGCTAATGGACCAGAGTCTGGTGGGACCAGGCTAATCGACCAGAGTCGGGTAGGACCAGGCTAATCGACCAGAGTCGGGTAGGACCAGGCTAGTGTACCAGAGTCTGGTAGGACCAGGCTAATGGACCAGAGTCTGGTAGGACCAGGCTAGTGGACCAGAGTCTGGTAGGAGCAGGCTAATGTACCAGAGTCTGGTAGGACCAGGCTAGAGTACGAGAGTCTGGTAGGACCAGGCTAATGGACCAGAGTCTGGTAGGACCAGGCTAATGTACCAGAGTCTGGTGGGACCAGGCTGATGGACCAGAGTCTGGTAGGACCAGGCTAATGGACCAGAGTCTGGTAGGACCAGGCTAGAGTACCAGAGTCTGGTAGGACCAGGCTAGTGGACCAGAGTCTGGTAGGACCAGGCTAATGGACCAGAGTCTGGTAGGACCAGGCTAATGTACCAGAGTCTGGTGGGACCAGGCTGATGGACCAGAGTCTGGTAGGACCAGGCTAATCAACACCATCTCCGTCCTCGGTTTGGCCGTCAATGAAATGTTTTTACATACAAAATGACTTAAATTATCAAAATAGTTGCCAATAGATTTTCTGTCAATCGACCAATCGTTCCAGCTGTACTTGTTTAAACTGTTGGGTACTTTGACTTATAACCTCTTCATATGTTTTGAATATAAAAATCTTGATTTGCAAAGTAATTAAAGCTGTCAGATTAATGTAGTGTATACTTCTACTTTACTACATCTCAGAGGGAAATATTGTACTTTTTTACGCCTAAAAATAAAATAATTTCAGTAAAGTACAAGTACCTCAAAGTTGTACTTAAGTACAGTACTTGAGTAAATGTACTTAGTTATAGTCCATCACTGAAAAGGCATACGAGACAAAAGATGCAAGTGAGGATGACAGAAAGACGAATGTGAAGAATCGAGTGGGAGCTACAGACAGGAAGTGACAGGCTCAGGTGTATTTACCTTGACCTCAAAGAAGGCGGAGCCAAAGGTCGGCCATTTGTAGATCAGCTTTAGGAACATCAGTTTGGCTTCTTCTCTTGATTTACCAGCATGCTTGTTGAAGTATGCAACCAACGACTGTTATCATCACACACACACACAGACAGACAGACAGACAGAGAGAGAGACACACACACACACACATACACACACACACACACACACACACACACACACACACACACACACACACAGTATTAATTATTAAACTCAGTTCAAGCCTTAATGCCAAATTAGGATACATATACAAATAATGGCTTTAGTGTCTCACAGGAAAAAAGGCGTCAATGTTCATATCAACAGAAAATAAAAACTACATTGGAGTTTTCCAGGTTTACCCTTTTCCAGTCATCCGGTGACATCTGACGAATGAGATCCTGGGGAACCAGCTCCCGAAGCATCTTGGGAATTGTAGGAAAATGGGATTTGTCATCCTCAAACTTGACGCGGTAGATGAGGGCCGCAAGTTGGAAAACCTCTTCTCGTGAACACTTATGGTAGCCACGCAAGTATTTAGGCAGCTCCTAATGAAAAGAAGAGAATGAGGGGGAGAAAGTGTGTTTTGATTCACACAAAGGTACAGTTCTAGTATAAATAAAATATAAATCATAATAATAAAACAAATGTCGGAAGCAAATTGCCAAATGATATTAAGTAGTAGACAATAATAGTGTTTTTAAATTTAAAATTAAATAAAAACCTTGGGGAAATCTGTGTCAGGTGAAACAAAGATTAAGTGAAGTGTAAGAGAGTAGCCTGGTTGACACCAGACCCTTCTCAGTTATAACCGAGAGTGGGTCTGGGGAAGCTTCATTCACAGCCCATTTCCAAAGGGACGTCACCAATGGACGCTGCGCAAATGCCTCTGGGCGCAATTGGATAGTCCTTCAACCAATCAGACCAACGATCCAGGTGACGTAGCAGCTACAGCGGCATCAACGTATTGCTGCGCTTCGGTGGCCGTCATGTTGAATGTAAACAAAAAGCTGCTTGCTGTCGCTGCACTATCGTCATTGTGTAAAGCCCGCCTCAACAGTTGTGATTGGTGTAAAGCCCGCCTCAACGGTTGTGATTGGTGTAAAGCCCGCCTCAACGGTTGTGATTGGTGGCTCGATTTGGAAATATAGGAAATGGGCTTGACTGGGCTCTTGGCCAGACTGACTTGCAGAGCAAATCTCAAATTTGCCAAACTTCGTCATGGTTTTCCCAGGCTAGTAGGAGAGTGTTGCAGCCGGAAAAAAAATTATAAAATAAAATGTTTTCTCCTGTTTCTCAGTAAAAGACCGACCTGGTAGTAGTGGAAGATGGAGTCAGCGAAGGAGTCCTTCCCTGGAACTGTGTTGGTCCACAACTTCTTCATGAAGAACACCTGATAGGTCAGAGAGGGAACGATTCCTGCAAGGTAGGATGGAAATAGGGTGAAATATAAGTATGATCAACTTCAAAACTCTGGCGTACTATCAGTTTCATTCAAGAGCAGGTTTGTTCAGACTCATAATGTAAAATAAACCCAGCAGTTTGTGTTTTTACTCCCTGGAGAGTTATTTTTCTTTTCCTTATTTACAGTCATATATATATATATATATATATATATATATATATATATATATATATATATATATATATATGTTAATACAGCAAGAGGAGCACGCTAACACACTTTGAATTAATGGAGGTTTACTTCCAACACAGGTAAAACTGATGCAGGTACTAACCGTCTTTAGCTGGTCGAGATTTCTTGATCCAGTCTGTTAAATGTCTGACAAAGTCAAAGAAAAAATCTCCCTCTGGCACACTGATCACCTGCAGAACACACACACACACACACACACACCAAACAAACAAAAACTTTTAGTTTTAGTTTTTTGACAAAAACTAATTGGACTTCATGAAACCATAATAATGTTCTGAAATTGCAGTAAATCCTCCTGTTGACATTTAAGTTTCCAAACTTAACATCATTTTTACAACAAATGTTTGCATAGAAAATGATACATCTGAAACATCAAAACTCTGTGTATCCTATGAATTATATACAAAAACGTCATATTGCTCTTGACTGGGTCAAGAAGATGCTTTATAAAAAGGTCAAAGGACATTAGTGACACAAAACACCTAAAAAAACAGGTAAGGAGAAGAGCGATAATTTACACAACTTATTTGTTTTAGAGGAATTTAACAAAGCCTCATTTTGTTCTGCTTCTGAGAAACATTCGTTCTCTGACCTTGTCTGAGATCTTGACGAAGAGGCTGAAACCTTCAGGAGATTTGAGTAGCAGTCTGGTTGAGATGTTCTGGCAGAAGTCCTTCGCTTTGGTGCTGGACTCCACCTCAAACGCCTGCAGGTTTCAGACACAAACAGGCTCCATTTTCAGACGAGACTTTTTTTGTTGACGAGTGGAAATTTATCTTCCCATATGAGTGTGTGTGTGTGTGTGTGTGTGTGTATGTGTGTGCTTGTTTTACTATATTTGTGGGGTCCAAAAATCGGGGAATACAGTATACTTGTGGGGTCTGCACTGCCTTGTGGGGCCAAAATGCTGGACCCCACAAGGTTAAAGGGCTGTTTGAGGGTTAAGACTTGGTTTTAGGATTAGGGTTAGAATTAGGTTATGGTTAGGGTGAGGGTAAGGGTTAAGGTTAGGCATTTATTTGTGATGGTTAAGGTTAGGGTAAGGGGCTAGGGAATGCATTATGGCAATGACGGGTCCCCACAAAGAAAGTGAAACAAACATGTGTGTGTGTGTGTGTGTGTGTGTGTGTGTGTGTGTGTGTGTCTGACCTCGTCTGTATCGTCAGGGAAGTAAACTTTGTGGAAGATCTGGGTTGTCTTATGTTGGATCGCCTCGACTTCCACCAGATGAGGGGGGTACTTCCTGGATCCGTTACTGTTAACATGATACCACAAATGGAAAAGAAAAAGGCCGCAAAACTAAAGGTCAGTCGCAGTTGCAGTGGTGAAAAGTAACTAAGTACATTAAGACAAGTACTGTGCAATTTTCAGGTACTTGTACTTTACTTGAGTAATTCCTTTTTGTGTTACTCTATACTTCTACTCCATTACATCTCTGAGGCAAATGTAGTTTACTACTTCACATTTGATAAATATAGTGACTACTACTAGGTAATAGAAATAATAGAACAGAATACAGTAGAATGCCTTTTATTGTCACAATACACATGTACAATGACATTAAAAGCAACTCCTTTCCCAGTGCCAACATATACATAAAAACATATAACATGAAATAAAATAAGTAGTGCAAAATAAAATAAAAGAGGGGTGGGGGGGTAAGGTGCACAGTTGAGACACTATATACATATGAAAAAATAAAGAGGTGCTGCACACTTAAACGTGTTCTTTGAGCTGTAAACTAAATGATATGACTGGACTGTGATAATACACATCAATGCTGGAGTTAATATTGACATTTCTTTCCAAATTTATAAAAAATGGCATTTCATGGATTGAAATAGGCTCAACACGCCATCTACTGTTTTAAATCAGCCCTAACCTTACGTCCAATAATGAGATAGAGTCGACCGGTTGGGACTCATCTATGTCGTGAAATCTAAGATTGTTAACACCCTCTAATCAAAGGTTGGCGGCATCCCTTTCCCCTCTCCTCCTTTTGCCCAGTTTAATTATGCAGTGGGAGGAGTTAGGCTCAGTTATTCTGAAATAGGCCATTTTACATAATAAGTACTTTTAATGTTGGTTCTTTAACTTTGGTATATTTTGATGTTAAGTGTTAAGTTTTACCGTAGAGCTTTGTGCAGCCTCTGCATGCAGTCCCCAGAGAGTGGGTGGTGTTTCTTGGACTGGAGGAAGCGCTGGATGTGCGGCAGCAGCACGTTACTGGGAGGAAACAGACCAGTACACAACCACAGCAGCTCCCAGCCTTTCTCCTCACTGTACCTGCAGCAGCACAAAACTCATGTTCAGCTTCTGCATAGAAATATCTGTTGGCTCTGCCTGCTTGTACTGCTGCAGACGTGATGATGACTGGAGGATTAATAGAAACTGAATGCAATTAAAGTGTTTCATGAACACGGTATCCTTCCATAATATTTTGTATATTCTTTTTTACAAGGTTCACTAAATGTTCTGCAATACAACTCTACATGAAAAGTCTGAACCTTGAATTAGCACAAAGATATTATCATTCATATTGAAGTGCAATGATAAGAATAATAATAGTGTCTGTTTACACACTTGACATGGTTGTCAGTGAGCTGCTTGATGATCTGACAGTAGATCTCGTCTTTCAGAGGTTCGGCCTTCAGTGCTCCTTCAAAGATCTGATCTGTCAACTCGTTGACTGAGCGCATCCGCTTGGACGGATAGTCGCCCATGTACTTCATCATAGGTGGGACAAACGTCAAGGAATAAAACGACCTGATTGGCTTGAATACAAATGTAGAGTGAGCATGAAAATCATTCTTGAGATATCGGAAAAGAAAGAATGAAAAGAATTTTGGATAGCTCCTTCCTGCATTCTGGTGACATATATGAACACACTCGTTTATATCAAAGTTTTCATTTCTTTTTTTGTGTTTTTTTTGTATTTACAGAGCATGTTTGACTCCATCCATCACTGAATAATTTACAAAAACTTGGAAACATTCTAATGTGACGCTGTAAAAAAAACTGTGATAATATATGTCTTTAATTAGACAATACTGGGGCCTGTTTAAAGTTCAGGTTAAGATTTGATAAGGGTAATGGCAGGGTGAAGGGTTGCACCAGTTTTTCTCAACGTGGGGTTGCATGCTCAGCAGATGGGATCACCAGAGACATAAGGCTGTTTTACAGTTCTGCGGAGGCTCCACGCAGAGCTTTTGCCGTAGCTTACGTAAGAGGCCTGGTGTTTATACTTGTGCGCTGGTGTGTGCGTCGAGCGGGGGAAATGCAATGCTACCAAGCAACGGCCGAGCGACGTGTAGCTACATTTTTTGAGAGGTAGGGTCCGGCGTAGACGCAAAGGGGTCTGCGGGGGTACGCCGTCGATTCTACGCACAACCATAAAACGGCCTATATGGACATGTATTGAACAAAAAAAAGGATTGAGATATGGTTTAAATTACTGAACTAAAATGACAATATGTTACATGTAATGGACACAAATTCTCAGATTTCTTTGGTCATAAAAGTATTTAAGTTATGCTTCTGGTACTTAGTTTCTGTATTATTTTCAGCTTCTTATGTTGCTGCTTTTTATATTATAGTGCTGTGCTTAGTTTTTATACCTTTGACTTATATAAAAAAATATAAACATATAGTAAAATATACTATCAATATCAAATAATGCAACAATCAGTAATGTTAGTTTCTTGCTATAAAATATATACAATTAATGAATAATATCCTGCTCTAGATCTGTGTATGTTGCATTTGCTGTTACTCTCTTTCATATGCACAAGCTCATTGTTAAAGTAAATTTGGTAACCAGTTTTGTTAGCATTACGATTGGAGCAGTTGTCTAGGGTTGACAGGTTTAGGAAAGTCAGATGCGCGTCACATCAGCTGTTATAAAGGATATCTATGAAGGACATGCAGGCGTCCTGAGACAGCTCCTCATGGTTGACGACTTTCTTCAGCAGCGGCAGCTTTAGCGGCTCTCTGGTGCAGCTCCACATCTTGTCCTTCCCACGATTCTTACTGACCATCACCCTGCTCAGGGTGTGTTTGGGAGGAGGCCTGAAAGAAGCAAGTTACATTTGTGACATGTTGACATGACTGCGAGTCGATCAAAATGTAATTTGTCAAACCAGCAGAGAGGTAAAATCAGTCGGTCAGGTGAGATCAGAAAAACGGAGATTTGTCTTTGGCATGGCTCACAAGTAAAAAAGATACAAGTAAACAATACTTAAAAACATATGGTTGTACAGGGGGGAGCAAATGTGCAGGTGAGTGTTTATAATGTGAGATGTTATGTCGGAGTTCTGTGAGCAAGGAATGATCTGGACCTGTGATGATAACTTCTAAATTGTCTGAATTTAACGTAAGGAAGTTTCCAGATAGACAACGTCACTCAAATGTGTTCTATTGCTAAAAGTATAGATATTATGCCTGAGTGATTTGACTTAAAAGGTAAATGAGGATCACTAAAGAGCCGAGGACTGATCCCTAAGCTGCTCCATAACTGAAATGACATCAGGAGGATTTACAATTGATTACACGTCTATTCAGAGAGGTTATAATACACCCTTAATCTAAAACAGCAAAATGTTCAACAGATATGATAACCCTTTGTTTTTAATCCCAATATATGTGTGTGTGTAACCCTTTGTTTTTGTGTGTGTGTGTGTGTGTGTGTGTGTGTGTGTGTGTGTGTGTGGACCTGAAGTAGTCGTAGGAGAACTCCTCCAGTGTGTATGGTTTTATCCTGCCGTCGCTCTCTGGCAGGACGAGCTGCGAAACACGAACCGACTCCTGTCGCTGGTCCGGTGTCATGGTTACCAGCGCCTGATTGGTTGGATTACATCAGATTACATTAATTTGAAAGACCATTTTATATTTAAAGTGATTTACATTAGGTGTCTTCAAACAAGAGGAAGAGCCAGATGTTATCAGATTAAATCAGATCAGATTTAACTGTTACAGCAACGTATTAACAAGCTTGCAATGATATACTGTATAATGACATTTTGGAAGGATGTGAAATGCATGATAGATAAAATCCTGAATATCAATATACCAATTTCTGCAAAATTATTTATATTACATGTATACCCTCTAAACATGCCACTGAAGAGTAAGGACTATCCATTCATAGACATGTGTCTATTACAAGCAAAGCGCCTTATTGCTTTACAATGGAAGAACATAAAGGTGCCAAGTATAGGTAACTGGTAGAAAGAAATGGCAATAAGTATGTCTGTGAAAAAGGTAACTTATATTGTGAAAGGTAAATATAGGAGGTTTGAGGAAATCTAGAATCCTTTCTTATTCTTTCTTGAACATGGTGGAAATGACGTACCAATGGCTGATTGAGAAGCTGTGTCAAATATAATAGGATGTGATGAGAAGCTTTTAGTTATTGTTTATATATATATATATATATATATATATATATATATATATATATATATATATATACAGTGAGGAAAATAAGTATTTGAACACCCTGCTATTTTGCAAGTTCTCCCACTTGGAAATCATGGAGGGGTCTGAAATTGTCATCGTAGGTGCATGTCCACTGTGAGAGACATAATCTAAAAACAAAAATCCAGAAATCACAATGTATGATTTTTTAACTATTTATTTGTATGATACAGCTGCAAATAAGTATTTGAACACCTGAGAAAATCAATGTTAATATTTGGTACAGTAGCCTTTGTTTGCAATTACAGAGGTCAAATGTTTCCTGTAGTTTTTCACCAGGTTTGCACACACTGCAGGAGGGAGTTTGGCCCACTCCTCCACACAGATCTTCTCTAGATCAGTCAGGTTTCTGGGCTGTCGCTGAGAAACACGGAGTTTGAGCTCCCTCCAAAGATTCTCTATTGGGTTTAGGTCTGGAGACTGGCTAGGCCACGCCAGAACCTTGATATGCTTCTTACAGAGCCACTCCTTGGTTATCCTGGCTGTGTGCTTTGGGTCATTGTCATGTTGGAAGACCCAGCCTCGACCCATCTTCAATGCTCTAACTGAGGGAAGGAGGTTGTTCCCCAAAATCTCGCAATACATGGCCCCGGTCATCCTCTCCTTAATACAGTGCAGTCGCCCTGTCCCATGTGCAGAAAAACACCCCCAAAGCATGATGCTACCACCCCCATGCTTCACAGTAGGGATGGTGTTCTTGGGATGGTACTCATCATTCTTCTTCCTCCAAACACGGTTAGTGGAATTATGACCAAAAAGTTCTATTTTGGTCTCATCTGACCACATGACTTTCTCCCATGACTCCTCTGGATCATCCAAATGGTCATTGGCAAACTTAAGACGGGCCTTGACATGTGCTGGTTTAAGCAGGGGAACCTCCCGTGCCATGCATGATTTCAAACCATAACGTCTTAGTGTATTACCAACAGTAACCTTGGAAACGGTGGTCCCAGCTCTTTTCAGGTCATTGACCAGCTTCTCCCGTGTAGTCCTGGGCTGATTTCTCACCTTTCATAGGATCATTGAGACCCCACGAGGTGAGATCTCGCATGGAGCCCCAGTCCGAGGGAGATTGACAGTCATGTTTAGCTTCTTCCATTTTCTAATGATTGCTCCAACAGTGGACCTTTTTTCACCAAGCTGCTTGGCAATTTCCCCGTAGCCCTTTCCAGCCTTGTGGAGGTGTACAATTTTGTCTCTAGTGTCTTTGGACAGCTCTTTGGTCTTGGCCATGTTAGTAGTTGGATTCTTACTGTCTGTATGTTGTGGACAGGTGTCTTTATGCAGCTAACAACCTCAAAGAGGTCCATCTAATTTAGGATAATAAATGGAGTGGAGGTGGACATTGTAAAGGTAGACTAACAGGTCTTTGAGGGTCAGAATTCTAGCTGATAGACAGGTGTTCAAATACTTATTTGCAGCTGTATCATACAAATAAATAGTTAAAAAATCATACATTGTGATTTCTGGATTTTTGTTTTTAGATTATGTCTCTCACAGTGGACATGCACCTACGATGACAATTTCAGACCCCTCCATGATTTCCAAGTGGGAGAACTTGCAAAATAGCAGGGTGTTCAAATACTTATTTTCCTCACTGTATATAGATATCCTTGGGTGTCAAACATGTTTTGTATGTATGTGCATTGATTGTTTTGCAATGATAATGTCTACGTTTCAGTTTTCAGTGCGCAAAACATGGACAACAAAAAAAAAAGATATTGCTTATGGTGAAGGTCTAACAACACTTTCTTTTATTACATTAAATAAGGTTTGAGCCCCCCGTTGACTCGGCCGGTGCAAAGAAAGCTTTGATGTCTCTGCACAGATGGAAATGTATGTCATGTTCCCATCTGTAATATAAGAGTCTCCCTTTGTATTAAAGTCAAATTCTAATTCTTTTTTAAGTGACTACAATGTGTCATTTTAAAGTCTACTGTGTGCTGGGTAATTAAATAGAATAATCCTTGTGATACTCCCTCAAAAATACAGTAATGCTGTGTGAAGGAAAAGTAGGGCAGCATCACAGGTTTGAACAGCTTTTTTGTTCAGCTTTGTTGTAATGTTTGTAATGTGAATGTAATTTCCTCGTTCTGTTAAGAACTTGTTATATAGCGTCATTCGACACATATTCTTTGTTCCTGTGGTCTTCCAAATATCAAATCTCTACTACGGTCATTATGATACTTCACTGTTTGGTGTTTACTTGAATTCAGTTGGCCTTTGTTATTATTGTTACTGTTTTTTGTCCTTATATTTATTAAGACAATAATGGAAAATGATTTTTACTTTCACATAATCAGATGTGTGGTTCTGAAACTACTGAACTTCTGGTTTAAGTGTGGCACGTTTGACTCAAGCTTTTTGAATTAACAACGCTGAAATCATAATCATATCCTCAAAGTGAGCTGTGCCAATAACATAAAGACAATGTATAGTGTAATATGAAGTCAGTGCTGTAAAGAGGAGTCTCCTTCCTACAACAAAGTTAAGCAGAATCTTTCTTGATGTTGTTTTTTTTTCTCTTACCACTATTTCTTGCTGAGGTCGAGTCATGGTGGGCAGGACATAGACGCAGTCAGCTGGAAAATCTCCTCTGTGATTGGTTCGTTCATTGACGCCGTGTGCCCAACCAGAATTAAGCACCTGCTCCCCGGTGTCTTTGTCCAACAGGATCAGGTCTCCCTTCAGAAAGCTCAGGAAGGTGGACTCCTCCCCAGCTGTGGAAAAAAAAAAACCACAGTTTTTACTAAAGTGAGATGATTAACTGGCATTTCTATTTCAAACTTCTGTCTTTTGTTCCGTATATTTATTGTAAAGGTGTTTGATGGAAATCTTTCCAACTTTAATGTTCTCAAACAGGTGTTACAGTGTATCAGGTTATGTTAAAGTGACCATATTATGAAAAACTTTTTCTGGGATTTGGGGTATTATTTTGTGTCTCTGGTGCTTCTACACGCATACAAACTTTGAAAAAAAAACATCCATACTGTTTAGAGTGAGATACGGTTTCTGAATGTGTCCTGCCTTCAGTCTCTGGGTGAGCTGGTCAACATCTGCACGGCTTTCTACGTCACTAGCCCCCTCGTTCTCAATGGCAAAACACTGCTACAACACACACTAGTTCACCATAATCTACAAAAGAACTACTTCCATGTCCCTGTTCTGCAGGTATTCCACACAAAGTTGGAAGTGCGCCCTTGTTTAGAAGAAGTCTCCCAGCTAATCCTGCCTTGTACTAACTGAAGTTAGAGAAACAGCTAGCTAGCTGATGTGATCCTTCCCTAGCTACTGCGCATGTGCGACTCCCAACAAAGATGGAACAGAAGTGAGAGGTCTCACTCTGTAGCTAAAACAGAGAGCTCAACACACAGGGGGAAAAGAGGAGCTGCAGCAATGTGCACTACAACAAAAATATGGTGTTTTTTGAAAATTAAACCATGTAAACCTATTCTGATACAATCTCTAAATACAATTATGAACCTGAAAATGAACATAATATGGGCGCTTTAAAAAAGAGTTAGAGTTAAATAAAAACGGCACCATCCCTGTTCAGGACTTACTGGGGTTGGGGTTATCCTGCAGTGCGACCACAAACTTCGACCTCTTCCTTAGGCCTTCCAGGAAGGTCACCACCAGCTCGCGGATGTCCTCTGCGTTGTTGGAGGTGAAGGTGTACTCGTCTCCTTTGATGGTTGCCAAAGTGAAACTCTGACTCTGCAACTTTCCTCCCCTGAAAGAACAATAAGTCCTCCAAATTATGGAAAATATGTCATCGCTCTCAAGAATAACACATATAAAGATGACATCATTTGTGAATGCCTTTCCTAATCTAACACAGCAAAACATATAGTTAAGGTTTAATTTGGGAAACGTTAACTTTCTGCAGGGAATGGACTTTGTGGCTCAATAATAAACATCACCTCGCGAGTTGTAATTCACACAGCTGTAGACCCTGTGTCAAGGGTTTTGACACTTGTAAACAAATGTCAATATTGGACATTTGCTGAAATGACTAATAGTGTTGTTGTTGAGAGAGGCTAGAGAAAGTGGTGGATGTGCTCAGAGAGGCAGGCTGAAAAGGAGAATTAAAATAATAGCACATGCAACTAAGACAGCAGGAAAGTAGAAAGAGATAGCAGGACGTGGAAGAGGAATGAAATAAAGGACAGGGAGAGAAACCAAAAGAAGGAACTGTTAAATGACTAGAGCTCCAAGCATGCTTTACCTGCTGCTGGAAACGGCAGTGATTTCTGGGAAGGAGAGCTCTAGGAGGACCTGCTCCTGCTCGTCCACAAAATAAACCCCGGTCCAGTTGACAGCGACGATCAGGTCGTTTTTAGGCAAAATGGGGCCTAAGAGGCAGATAGGAGACACAAGAAAGGTTTTACACCAAGGATTCACTGTCACAGACTAACTAACTGTAGATAAGTAAAAAGTACTGCATTTACCTCTTAAATGTAGTGGAGGACAAGTATAAAGTACCTTAGATTTGTACTCAAGTACATTACTTGAGTAAATGTAATCAGTTACATTCCAACAGTGGAAACTGCCTGTGTTATGTCTGTTGTAAACTAAATCTACGTGAAACTAGATAATTTAATAAAGGTTTTAAATATGTCCAAATGTGCCTCTTATCAGCTGTTCAGATGTGAAAGATGTAGTAGATTCTCACCTGAGAACTTGAAGGCTTCGTAGAAACGAGAGAAGAGCAGAGGCCACTTGTGGCGAGCGAAGTCCACCACTTCCTCTTTCACCTTCTGTGAGTCAAACCTCTTCTGGGTGTAGATGCCCTGAGCAGCCCGAGAGAGAGAGAGCGCGAGAGTGTGAGAGAGACAGAGAGAGAGACAGAGAGAGACAGACAGAGAGAGAGACAGAGAGAGAGAGAGAGAGAGAGAGAGAGAGAGAGAGAGACACAGAGAGAGAGACAGAGAGAGAGACAGAGAGAGAGAGAGAGAGAGAGAGAGCGAGGGAGAGAGAGAGAGAGAGAGAGAGAGAGAGCGAGGGAGAGAGAGAGAGAGAGAGAGAGAGAAGTTTATTATGTTTGTAGGAAAAGAAAGAAAAATAAGTTATTGTGAATGCAAATGAACCAAGCAGAACATACCACTGTAGATTTAAATGTTTACAAAATATTCAAATACTGTCAGGGTTCGGTGCAAGATTGATTTGTTATTCTAGTGTATTCTAGTTGTTCAGTATTACTGAATTCATATAGCATAACATGCTAGGCTTCATTACATTAGCCTCCACCTTTCTTACTGTTTCATCTCATTTTAATTAAACCAAAAAAATCACCAATTGAAGATTTACTCAACTGGTTAGTGCATTTGTTTCTCAGAGAAATGTTAATAATAATAATAATAATAATAATAATAATAATAATAATAATAATAATAATATAATACAAAAGAAAAATATGTGTACTTGAGTATGTTTATAGAGACATTTAAAAATGTACAAAAACAAGTTTCTACATTTAAATTACATCTATGATGTACATGCATGCATCACCAAATAAAAGTACAAATACATAACCTCAAGTACCCATGAAAACAATGTATTTCCTTTAAATAAGACTAGAGCCACACTGCTAGATGCTCTGTGCAGGTATAATGTTTACCATGTTCACCATTTTAGCGTGTTAGCATGCTAAAAAAGTGTACAGGTGTTGAGACATTTCAAAATGCCAATCTGCTAAAGGACAAAATAAGTCAGTATGAGTCTTCCTGTATGGACCATGAATGGCTGAGTTACTTCAGTCTGAACCAAAGCGGAGGACCGATAGACCATCCATAGAAGCCTGGACTAAAACCTGCGGGTTCCCTGGATAAATTCACTGGGAGGACATTGACAGACTTTGTTATAGTGACGAGCACCTTTTTGTGTGCAGCCATGATGAAATGAGCCCATTTCTCCACTGTCCTGGAGGTACTGATCTCTCTGTCAGGGATGTAGGAGGGGATGAGGCTAAGCAGGCGCTCCAGAAGTATTTCTGAACCATAGTCGACGTAATACTGCTGAGAGGCCAGATCTGCTAGGTCATCCTGGACACACACACACACACACACACACACACACACACACACACACACACACACACACACACACACAGCAGACAGAGGACTTTTTAAGACCTGAGGCAACTGAGAAACACATGAATACCAGATATGTTGTTTTATCATAAATTCAAAAAGGCCTTTTTAACATCTTTTATTGTAAGACATTCAATGTATTATACTCCAAAGTGATGAAGTCAACTAATCACTTAATATATATTGATAAAGGGAGGAGGTATTGTAGTACTCCCTAGTTTAGATGTCTGACAAACAATTTTATCAAACTGAGAAGACAAGACAGCGAATACGCATATTCCCAAAATGTCAAACTATTCCTTTAAAATAAACAGCAAAGAGAAGCTCACTCTGTCGCAGCGGTACTCTCCGAACTTGACGCCCCTGACGGTTTGTTGGTAGATGAGGTTGGTGGCGACCTGGTCATCGGCAGGTAAGTGCCAGGGCGTGAAGATCTCCTTCCTGAAGAACAGCCTCCAGGGGGCGTTCCTCTCCTGGGCGCCCTGCTCCTTCGCGTATTGCTCGCACTGCGACACGGCGTCCATTACATGGTCGTTCCCACTGCCTAAAGAGGAGACCTGCAGGAGGAGAAGAATGTTAAAGCTATATCTGCCACTACAAACAATAATTTGATTTAGTTTCACTAGCGCTAAATATTTTAAATGCCAGTGTTAATGTCTGCAGTTATTAACTCAGGGTGTGCGTGTGTGTGTGTGTGTGTGTGTGTGTGTGTGTGTGTGTGTGTGTGTGTGTGTGTGTGTGTGCCAACCTTGTCAAACAGTGCGATGTAGAGTGAGAACCCGAAGCGGTCCTGCAGATTGATTTTGTCGGACAGAGCGCTGCAGAGCTCGTTGGCTGTAGTGGCGGAGTCCGTCAGCAGTGTTTTGGTCGTGCCGTCCATGAACGTTACCGGCAGCATGATGGGCTTTTTCGACTTGGTGGCCTGGATAACAGATTTCAGAACTTTAGCCCAGTTGGATCCAAATGAAAAACCAAATCACTTTATGCCTCGCTGTACACTACATCAGTGACCTCCTGACAGTTTACTCAGATCACTGAGTTCTGCTCACACTGTCACACTAACTGTTCCTCCGCCCAATACCAAGTCATCATTATTTTACTATATTTGACCTCTCCCAAAATATTGTGTTTATTTACTGTTCATTTCTATTCATTTAAAGTAATTTTACTGTTTGCTATGTTTTTGATTTATTGCGTCTGTCTCTCGTGTATTTTTCATCTTTTGTTGATTTGTTTGCAGAAGTAGCCAGCATTAAAGACCGGTATACAGCATACCGGGACGGTATCGCACAGTGAAAATCTCATATCGTTGCAACCCTACTAAACACAACATGAATCACTCTTCTTGGTGGCTGGGTCAGCTCAGTTGGTAGAGCAGGCACACATATATAGAGGTGTATGCCTTGACGCAGAAAGTCCAGGGTATGAGTCCAACCTGGACGATTTCCTTCATGTCTTTCCCCCCTCTCTCCTGTTTCATATCTAGTTGTCTTTTCCATTAAAGGCTGAAATGCCCAAAACAAATCTTAAAAAAACAAGAATCGCTCTTTTTTTTATATGAAATTCAACCATCTGTACATACAATATAGCATGGGTTTGGTCCCATTATTGAAAGCCATAAAACCAATTGTTGCTGTAACCAGCCAAAATGTCATGCACACATGATTTGTTTTGTGTATGCGAGACAGGCATTCCAAGCTTATCGCCATTGATTGGAGAGCTGTGCAGTTGATATATCTACAACTGTAAACAGGATTACAATTATGTAACGTCCAGTGTGGATATTTATAATACTCAAGCATTCAGGGATAAAGACGTGGACATGGACTGATAATTTCAAACAAAAAAACCTTACAATAAACTTCAATCTGATTTGTGTGTGTTTGCACCTGCAGCTCCAGCCAGGACGGAGGTTGTGTTCTCGTCCCGTTGACAAATGTTCGTCTCAGTCTCTCTTCACAGTACGGAGCGTAACCCGGCGGGCCGCTGTTGATGAAGTTCCTCAGGTACTGTAGGCAAAAATACAAAACAAAAAAAAAGGTGTAAATTCCACATATACAAAAAACAAAACAAAACAAAAAAATGCCCGAGGTAGCATCAAGAGGGCAACATCAGAAAAAAATGTTTTACTATGATTTACAGATAATTGTCCTGACCTTGACAAACTTGTCTGAAGGGGCGAAGCAGCCGACACACAGAGAGATGAGGATCCAGCCGCGAGCGTGAGAACTCTTAGACGGGTTCTGACTCAGCTGTTTACAGATCTGACAGTAGATCTCATCCCTAACACACACACACACACACACACACACACACACACACATACACACACACACACACACACACACACACACACACACACACACACACACACACACACACACACACACACACACACACACACACACACACACACACACCAGATTATATTAAGGTAAGGTATCACTATACTTACATATATACAGAGACAAGTACATAAGTATACACTTATGTGAAACTGACAAGTAAAGAAACAGCAGATGCATGGAATGTGATTACAAATCGACAACTTGTCTCATCGTGTCAGAAGCTGTGTGCTCTCCTTTCTCTCTGCACTGCAGCCATCTACAACCCAAACAGGCCAATCCTAACCAATTTCAAGGATCCTGAGCGAGAGAGCTCAGGATCTTAAATTTAAGTCCGAAGGAGTACAAATGAAAGATTTTGATTAACAGGCTTTCACATCTTTTCCAGACATATTTGTGTGTGTGTGTGTGTGTGTGTGTGTGTGTGTGTTTACCTCAGTGCTGGTCTCAGGATCCCGTTGCCGATGATGAAGTGAAGTTTCTCCAGGTTGGATGTTGGTCGGTC
Organism: Zingel zingel; assembly: GCA_023566125.1. Lineage (NCBI taxonomy): Eukaryota > Metazoa > Chordata > Actinopteri > Perciformes > Percidae > Zingel > Zingel zingel. Next base: position 39,107,277 of record CM042316.1, on the reverse strand, counting down.
CTCCAGCATGCTGTTGCCGTGCAGACCGTACTCACCATCGTTAAGACGCTTGGTAACCTGAAACAAATCAAAATTGAACTTTTCTACTTCTGTAACCATCAGAAAGGTATTTTATAATCCCCCATGTCTATCGCTCTCTGCCTCTTACCTCCTCAGTGATCTTGGATTTCTTCTTCAGGGTGAGGGACACCAGTTTGTGTCTGACGCTGTTTTTCTTGTGGCTGTCAGCGGGAGGCACCTGAAGGCAGAACGAGACAGGAAACAGCTGATGGACAGAGAAAGATGCTCCTGCTAGCAGCACACACAACACTGTGACTCTCAGACTGAAGTCCGGGACCCAACCGAGGTCCAGTAAATGGACAAAATGTTCCAACACCTGAACAACTGCTTACATTTGACTTTAATTTAATTTCAAGGAAATATGGATTCTGGTATATTACAAGCAACTGGGCTTGTCTAACAGGATTAAATCAAAATTACTTTAGTTGGATGAATTTAAAAAGTGGATTAAATCTTCACAGTCTCCAAAATCACTATCATTAAACTGCTCAAATTCAAAGTATTAGAGTATGGATCGATAACAGGTACCAAAACAAGGTGGAGATTAGTTGAGCTACTAGAAAACAATGGGATAAAGACATTAATATATATATAGTATCCACAGATCAATAAAACTGAAAATAAAAAATAGTTAACAATACAGCGAGAGTCTGGAGAAAAATAAAATAAAATGCTGAATATAGATAAAGAATTTGTCAAATTAAGAAAAATAACTAAAGAACCATGCTTTCAAAATAATTGAAACATATTTGAGCAGTTATTAATGAATAAATGAATATTTTCTTTGGAGGAACGGTATTTTTTAGTTATCTCCAGGTTAGAAACTATTTACACAATCTTGAAAGTTGAGAGGAAAATTGATAAATGACCTGCATTTAATAAAAGCATTTTTAAAATTTTAGATTAAGGACAAGATGATAAAGTACTGTGGGTGAAGGTTAATCTCATGTCAGAGTTACTCCACTTATTATGGGAGGGAAACATGGCTGATGAACTAACAGCAACATATTACAGAGCAGCTCCAGTTCATCATTTATTGACTAACTAACTAACTAACTAACTAACTAACTAACTAACTAACTATATATATATATATATATATATATATATATATACGGGCTCCCACCTCTGCTCTTCCTTACCTCCCCCTCCCCCTGCAGCGCCTGCAGCTCTCTCTTGTAGGTCTTCTTTCCCAGCGTCTCGTAGATTTTGGTCATGACGGGAATCTTCTCGCTTCCGTCGCTGATGGCCGTGTGGTACTTGGGTTCCGGCAGATCTCCCATGAACCTCAGCACTGTGATCCACACCGCCAGAGCAGCCTGGGCCGGGACATGAGAGATACATTTATTCATTTTTTTAAGTTTATCAGGTGGAATGTTATCTACAGAAATTAATATTTTGCTTGTTGCATCTATTGGTGGAGAAGATGGACAACAAATGTCACTGCTCTTCAATGGTACTGTTACCTACTGTAATGTTTCTAGTGGTGGAATGTAACTAAGTACATTTACTTAAGTACCAATTTATCCCCTTCCTGTCCAGTGAAAACAAGAAATATTTAAAATATAATTTTTCTGATAAACTGAAAGCTGAAGTGGTACTTTTTAACCACCCTGTCAGAAATAGGTGTACAGTAGGAGTCCATTTCTGTCCCATAAGGCACAATCTGCACTAATGTCCCCCAAGGCAACTGTTTTGAGTGCCAAAAAGGTACATACAGTTTGTTCCCAAGGGTACAACAGCTGTAGAGAGGGTGCTGCCCCAGTGACAAGTCGTTTTACCCTTACCCCTAAAGATACACATTTAGCACATTATTTATATTATTTTATGAATATTATCTAACTGGAAGAAATATAAACTATAATTATATTAAAATGCATTGTTACAAAGCTTAAAATATGATTCCTTTTAATATTTTTGTTTGTTTGTTCCGTTTGCTTGTATTTTCAGAGCAGAAAAATAATTTTTTTAACTCGCACATATTTCATTATGAAAAACCAAAAAGTTGCCAGCCAGACATAAACATCTTTCAGAGAGACAGCAACAATCGGCACAGCTGTGTAAAACTGGTTAGACTGTTGTGGGGTCAGAGGTCAAAGGTGACCTACCAGCTGGTCTCCCTCGTCGTCGTGGAACAGCAGAGGCTGTTTGAGAGGCCGCCGGACGTAGCTGTGTGTGGTGGTGCCCTGGAAGTAGGTGGCGGCATACTTGGCGAACTTGTACTCCGATAGATCCTCCTCTTCATCGTCCTCAGGCAGAGGAAGAGCCTCGTCCAGATCCTCCTCCTCCAGCTCCTGATGGGTCCGCTCCAGGTCCTGCAGAGGAGAAAGGGCTTCACGTGAAAACCTCCAAACTGAAACTACGTTTTTGGAGAGATTCTTCTCCAATTCATGAGACAAAACTCTGACCTCTTTGGACCTCTAAAAGCCTCTCAGATAATGTCAAAATAAAGCACTGTTATGGTCCAGTTATTGCAATTCATACTCACCCAAACTATTTACATGCCATTCAAACATACAGTCTTCCACTTTCTAATAACTGACATTTCTTTCCCCGTTTCATATGTATCAATAACTGTAAAAAGACTTTTGTATATAAATGTGCCGACTGTATTTGGTTGCTCTAAAATCAAAGAGAGAATAGTTAATTTTATCTCCTACGGTTAGAGGAAAACCTTTTGTCTGCTCACCTCAAAGCCGGCAGGGGCTTGTCCCTCCTGGCCCGGAAAAGAGGCCGTCGTCCCCAGGAAGCCGAACATTTTGTCCACCATGTCGGAGTCGTTGACGGGCTCCAAACGGGCCTTCTCCATCTGCTCCACCATCTCCTTCTTCCTCCGAGCCTCCTCTTTCTCCTTCTTCTCCTGCTCGGCGTCTTCTTTGGCCAGCTGGGCCAGACGCTCCTAGAAAATACAAAATATCACATTTGTTTTGAAATAATAGTGTAATAACATTAATACTATCTGCAAATAAACCTGGCTTCTACACTTTATTTTAAATGTTGTGCCACTTGGTTCCCTCTGCTGGAACAGTTTAGGAG
>CM042316.1:39009181-39099181 GCA_023566125.1 Zingel zingel | reverse complement strand
AGGTTAAAAACACATAGAAACACACACTCCTGATGGGAACTAAAACTTCATTTTCTCACACACACACACACACACACACACACACACACACACACACACACACACACACACACACACACACAGCAGGAAACCAGAACGCACAGTCTTTCCTGTCAGCAGACATTTGAACTGGAAACAATCACACCAGAGCCTCACTACTGGGACGAACTGGTTCATAAACAAGGTCTTCCTTTGTATAATGTGTTGCTCAGAGAAACAACAGAGCTCGACATTAACTTTTTGAGGCACTTGTCCTTTGGACAAGTACATTTATGTTTCACTTGTCCATGCACAAAAGTCACTTGTCCGGGTAAAGATTTATCATTTTATAATTCTTTTTTATTAGCATCACTAACGACATTGGCTAACTCAATTTCGGAAGGCTATCCTCAGAATTTGCAAGCTAGCTTAATTTATACTATATCTCAAATAATTTTGTAGACATAACAATGGATTTTGACACTAAATGTTGGTGTTAAAGGTCCCATGGCATGAAAATTTCACTTTATGAGGTTTTTTAACATTACTATGAGTTCCCCCAGCCTGCCTATGGTCCCCCAGTGGCTAGAAATGGTGATAGGTGTAAACCGAGCCCTGTGTATCCTGCTCTGGCTTTGAGAAATGAAAGCTCAGATGGGCCGATCTGGAATCTGCTCATTCTGAGGTCATAAGGAGGAAGGTTACCTCCCCTTTCTCTGCTTTGCCCGCCCAGAGAATTTGGCCCGCCCATGAGAAAGAGAGAGAGAGACATCATGGCTTTCAAACGAGCAAAGTGGCAGTTGGTCAAGGCCACATGCCCTAACCCTAACCTTAACCGTTGCCTAATCGACTTCAACGCAGCGCTGCGACCGTTGACTTTAAGGCACCTAACGCCGCCTTCACACTGGCAGTTGAAATCAGCTCCGATACGGCTTCGAAACGACCGGAAGTCATTCATTTCCTGTGGAGATTCGCAGACTGCATGCGAATGGGTCCGAACTGGGTCCGAACGAGTGCGGTGCGAAAAAAATCGTGTCAGTTGGTCATCCGGATGCGTTCAAAAAATGTAACTCTTGCGAAAGGCTACGGACGGTTTCTATCCCACAATTCCAGCGCTGCGATGGTACTGATACACAAACCTGCTAATGCTAATTAGTTAGCTAGCAACAGACATCAAACTATTGACATTATACGCTATATCACATTTAACTATTGACATTATACCCTATATCACATTTAACTATTGACATTATACCCTATATCACATTTAACTATTGACATTATACCCTATATCACATTTAACTATTGACATTATACCCTATATCACATTTAACCGATGTGACATGTCAACGTTGTGGGCAGCTGTTCTCCACGCAGCAGCCTTTCTATTTATATCTGTATAAGAGAGGTCATAGAGAATCCTACATTCAGACACTTATCAGTCGTTCTAGTCTCTGACATTTTTGTGAGCTGCTTCCGAAGCTTTTCAACGGTGTAGTACGACGTCCGCTGGGGGCGTATTGCGTATTACGGAGCTGATTTCAACTGCCAGTGTGAAGGCGGCGTAACCCTAACCATTGCCTAATCCTAGTGCCGAGACGGTGGGGGCTTAAAACACAGATAAACCTTGAAGTTTGATGAAGTGTCTGTCACAAAGGCTGTGTGAAAGATTGACTCATTCTTCAACTGATAATGGTGATACTAATATAATAAAGTTTATTTTGAAAAAAGGTCAGATTTGGATATAATAAATAATTTATGAAGCACAATTGAGGGGGAATAGAAATGTAAATACACTAGTAGATGACTGATATTTATAAAAGCAAAATCAAACAGTTTCCGCAGGTTGCACCCAAATATCTTATTGTTTCATCACTGCAATTGAATAAACTGCTCTTTAATGCAGGAGTACCTTGAGGAAGATCTTGGTCTTTCCCATCTGCCAGTCATCGTCTCTGCCGAGCACCGCCTCGGCGATCCTCTGACAGGTTCCCCTCAGGTCCTCCTGATCGGCGAGAGACACAACAACAGAACCAAAGAGAGAGAGAGAGAGAGAGAGAGAGAGAGAGAAAGATTTATACGTCGTAACTTTTCAGTATATGGTGGGTGGAAACATTTACTTGTAAACACACACACAATTCAATTCGGGACATGGCTTTTTTTCCCAAATTGGACAAGCTATCCTCAACTGACTGTTCTTTTTAGTCTGGAATGTTTTTACGAAGGCAGCCTAAGTCAGGAACACACACACACACACACACACACACACACACGCACACACACACACACAAAGATCTTTGTGGGGACCCGTCATTGACATAATGCATTCCCTAGCCCCGTACCCCAACCTTAACCATCACAACTAAATGCCTAACCTTAACCCTTACCCTCACCCTAACCATAACCTAATTCTAACCCTAATCCTAAAACCAAGTCTTAACCCTCAAACAGACCTTTAAAGTTGTGGGGTCCAGCATTTTGGCCCCACAAAGCTGTCCGGTCCCCACAAGTATACTTTATTCCCGGTTTTTGGACCCCACGAATATAGTTAAACAAGAACACGCATGCGCGCGCGCGCGCACACACACACACACACACACACACACACACACACACACACACACACACACACACACACACACACACACACACACACACACACACACACACACACACACACACACACATCCACTCTACCTGTTTGTACGCTGGTTTGACTCCAGGCATGAGCACCCGGTAGCGGTCGACAAACTCCACAAAGGTGTAGCGGATAGGATATCCTGCGCGGCGGATTCGAATGGTCTCCATCATACCAGAGTACCTCAGCTGACGCACGCACAGCTCCCTGTCAAACAACTACAGACACAAACACTGTGACAGGGAGGGGGAGTTTACTGACCTCCAAAGTCAGGTGATACTCCAGGGTCTCACAATGGAAGGGACTACAGATGAAAATTTGCTTTTTTCCCCCAACTCTGGCACATTTACATTTTGAGTCGTGTAAACAAAAAATGTCAATTGATGTGCATTGTCCCTTTTAAATAAACAAATAAATTAAATAAATACATTTAAAAAAACAAACACACAGCTTCGCCTGATAAAGGCTAAAAGTCGTCATCTCAAACTCCTTGTTAGAGATGTTTAAATTAAAAGTCAGAAGTAGGGCTGCAAGATGAGACAAACATGCAATATGCAAAAACATTGTTGAATATTATCAACGATATTACATGGGATAAATATATACATTAAAGTGTACTCAGTTCTGCCTTTCTGCTGCTTTCAGTATTCTGCACAAATACAAACTTGTTGAATTAAAAAGCTGAAAGAAAACATTTCCAACATTATTTTTATTAAACAAATTGAACGATGAACTAAACACAAAAGGCACCATTAAAAGAAGAATGATAGTTACATTTTAAAGAGCAGTTTTATCTAGGGGTGTGCAAAAATATCGATTGACATTTGTATCGCGATTCAAGCTCTACCGATTCAAAATCGATTCATAGAATTTCAAAAATAGATTCATTTTTTTTAAATTTAAAAATATAAAATATTTTGAATATTATATTTTTTATTATTGTATGTCTACTGCAATCACATGGGAAAAGTAACTACATTTACATACGATGAATGAATAGTTTTTTGAATCGATAATCGATTTTGAATCGAATCTTGAGCCTAAAAATCGATATCGAATCGTGACATTTTCTGAATCGTGCACCTCTAGTTTTATACTTATACTTTCTTTCAACTTATTTAAAAACATCCCTCAGTGTCTTTCGCGATGTGTTTATCGTGAAAGTTAATATTGCACTGACGTCAAATAAACTATTTACTGTTCACCGCTAGTCAGAACTTTAAGTTATTCTGAATGACTGGGTGTAACTTCCTTTATTTTTCATTTTTATTATTTATTGTGATGCGTCTTTGTACTGATTGACTTGGAACATCTTCACACGTTTTGATAAAGCTGAACAACATGATCCACAGACTCCACGGGGGTTTTTAAAGGTGCCGTAGGTAGGATTGTGAAGATCCAGGACTTAGCCAAAGAATTTGAACATCAACAACTTCTCAGTCCCTCCCCCTTTCCGCTAAAGCCCAAAACGGTTTCCTAAGCCCCACAAGGGAGAATGAATGCGTGTGCATGAGCAGTGATTGACACGCAGTTAGACCCCCCCCCCTCCGGCCCTGATTGGTGCATCTGAACAGGGAGCGGTGGATTTTTAAATCTCACTACAGGCTGTAGGTGGTACCAGAGGAGCTGTTTTTTTTAATGACCTGCTTCATGTAGTTCTACTGGAACATAGGGTCAGTTTCAGCAAATATGACAGAAAGTTAGTTTTATAAGTCTTACCTACTGCACCTTTAATGCCTGTTTCAACTGAATTTGTAGTTTGTTGACAGAAGAAGGCAGAACAGTGTTCACAGAAGTTATTGGTGAGAAATATTGTTTGTGGGCGCATTTGTCTATCATTTAACACCATTTATTTCATTCTTTATTTAGATAGGGACAGGGCATATTAATGGACATCAGTACAAGTACACAATGTAAATATGCTAGAGTTAGCACCATAGCTAATGTTCATCTGTTGTCCCTAGGCAGATACATCAAAAGAGAAAACAAACAGTAACAAGCATGCAACGCCCTCATAGTTTGAGAGGCAAGACAAACACTGACAACAACAGTCAAGACCAAATACACCAGAACATGTGACTGTCACACATGGTGAAATGTGTGAGGCAGCTTTGGTTTTCTAAAAGCCAGAATTTTAAATGAGTTTTAAAATTGATGCATGTGGGACGGTCCCTTATTGTGTGGGGGGGGCAGGCTATTCCAATATTTATTTCCCTTTACTGACAAAACAGTTTGTCCAAATGTGGTGCGCCTAAAGCCCCTGACACACCAACCCAACGGCCGACCATCGGCAGAAAAGCCAGTCGGACTGAGATCAGTCAGCTCCCCGAGGTCCAAAAAGTGATTCAGAACACACCGAAGAGACGCAGACTTGAGCGTACCTTCTGCGCGTGCACGAGACGTAATACCTCTCCATAGCAGCAGGCGGCGCTAATCTGTATTGTCGCTCAAAAAATGAAAAACGGCAGCTGATTGGACGAACGCGTCACGTGGGTCTGGCTGCTCCCGGATTTTTCAACCGGGCATAATGGCGGCTCGTTCAGAATACGATCTCATATTGTACTAAAACAGTTCACCGAAACGTGTTTCTGAAAACATTTTAAGAGAGAAATAGGCCGTGCAGTTGCTGAATCTGTCTTCATTTCAGATCAACAAAGGTCAGTTTAAAAGATTTTCGTCAGATTTTGAGAGGCGTTTGTTACTCATCCCGCTCGTCATTTCCAGGTTAGCACTCCACCAATCAGATTGGTCATTGAGTCCGACTGCCCGCCCTCCAACCCAGCAAGTCAGGTCGGCCAAAATGAAGGTCGACGGACAACGCCACGGAACACACCGAACAGACTCAAGTCACCGACCTCGCCAGACTGTCCGACGGCCAATTATCGGGTTGGTGTGTCAGGGCCTTAAAAGGTATGACCCAGTCCCCTTTGGTGGAGGCCCTAGTACCACCACACCACTCTCAATTCTTTGAAAGAAGTCATTCAGTGGGGGAGGGTCACACTGACATATAGCCTTATCTACAAAACAGGCATTTGATTAATCAAAGAGAAAAGTCTGAAAGGTAAAACATATTCAAACCGGACAGTATTTCTTCCAATAGTGTATTTTTTTTCATTTTTTAATGTAAAAATAAAAAGCATGTTAAACTTTTATTCTGTAAGCTCATATTATAATAACTGACATAATAACTTTATCTTGTGCAGCCTTGTAAATTAATATAAATATATTTTCCTACATTTTGTGACACTGCAGCCTGAATTACGAACAGATTTACCATCTACAGTATCTGCAATATAACAGGACAACATTTAACATGTGGAGGAAATAATGAAAAAAAAACACCTGACGAAAAACAGCTTTAACACAAACGTGTTCAAGCATTTGCCTCGAAATATGAATTAATAACAGACACGTCTACCTGCTTTATAACTGCTGCATTCGACCTAATGTGACCCTCCTTTAAAGTGGAGTTGTCACTGTGCATAAAGTGTATTAGTGTTTACATTATTTTGTCTACCCTACATAACTTAAAGCATCATTTTTAACACAATTACAAAGTGAACTTGCTGAGAAATGTTTGGCAGGCCAGCGGCTGCAGACAGTCGACTGGTAACCAACCAAGTGGTTTTATTTCTTTTGCACTGCTTGTCAACTTGATCAATATGACATTATAACAACGACATCCCCATCCCTTATGTTCTGTTAGTATTCAGAGGGCAGGCACTCACCATGGGTTTCTTGTATTCATTGGGTTTGATGCAGCGAACGAAGAAAGGCTGACAGACGCTCAGAGTTCTCATCAGCAGCTCCAGAGATCTTTTAAACTGGCTGCTCAGAGTGGGCGAACGCTTCCTGGTCTCTGCCCCCTACACACACACACACACACACACACACACACACACACACACACACACACACACACACACACACACACACACACACACACACACAGTGAGACAGCGTAGAAAGTGTCACAGTCAGAAACAATGAGGACTCCTTTCTCTCTTCCTGAGCTCTGACACTAACCTTTTCCCTCTTTCTGTCTCTAAATAGAACAGTCTCTGTCTCGCTGACATCGCAGGTTCAGGGATGTTTGACAATTACTGGACGATTAATCAATTCCCCAGTAACGATTCTTAATCCAACAATGACAAACATAAGCTGGTTACAACTTCTCAAATGTGAGGATTTGATGTTTCTTTTTCAAATATGACAGTGAGCTGAATATGTTTGCAACAAGCTCTTACCAACTAAACTGAACGATAGATTAATCCAGGATATAATGGGCAGATTAATCAATAATCAAAATAAATGAGTTGCAGCCAGCGGTGATGTAAAAGTACTAATACCATACTGTGAAAATACTCCACTACAAGTCCTGCATTCAAAACCTTACTTAGGTAAAAGCATTGAGTATTAAGTATATAAGTGTTTTCCTGTTATATCTGATGTTTCTGGATCAACATTTCTGCTGCATTAATGTTTGTTGCATTTTACTGCTGTAGATGTTTAATATGCTCATTTTAACTCCTTTATATGCTGTTGGGTAGTTTAATCTGCAGCAATGCATCATATTCTATAAGATCATCAGATGTTTGTCAACTGTGATTCATCTTTCATGGTGTCAAACATTTTCAGCTTTGTGACGATGCATTTTCCAGCTGATCCGAGAGACTTTTAAAGACTTTATTTTAAGAAATAGGAGAAGTTTCTCAGCACATAAAGGAAGACTTCATCCTTCAGTTCATCACAAACATTCAACATCAACACATCTGGAGATACATGGTTTACACTGGACAGGGAGGGGAGGAAAGACTGTGACTAAAGCTGGAGTAGAAACTACAATATTTACCTCTGAGATGTAGTGGAGTAACGTTACAAGTATAAAGTAGCATAAAAAAATGGAAATACTCTTGTAAAGTACAAGTACCTCGACATATTTGAGTAGCTACAAATATACTTTGTTACAGTCCACCACAGCAGCTGCTAATTTAACATGATTTACCATCTTTCTTTATCCAAAATATCTGCTATGCGAGACCAAATATCATCACAGCAGGTTCAAGAAGAGATTGTAGAATTTAAATCACCTTGTTAAAGTTTAAACGTTTACGGAAAATACATTGAACTTTTAGGAAATCTGCTGGTCTTACCGAGAAGTGTAGCTAATCTTCTCTCAGCTGCTCTCATAGATATATACTGCTCTCAGCACAACGTTAGCCTCGAGACGTGCGTAGCTTAGCTTAGCTTGGCTTAGCTTAGCTTGGCTTAGCTTAGCACAAACACTGACAGGGTAAACAGCTAGCCTAGCTCCATCAAAGCTGTAATTTACACGCTAAAAACACAAGCAATTTGGTTTAGTGAGTACCGTAGTTAACTTGAGTTCTGAAGCTATTTATTGACCAATAACAGCTACGCCAGAAACCCGCTAGCTTGCTCCCTAAAACCTCTCCTCAAAGTTCAAGGTGCTGCTGTTAACATTTCATCTGATTCTGTTACCGGGGTAACTTAGATCGCCTTAACCGTGACCTAACTTTGGCTAACGTTAAAGGGAATTTGTTAACTAGCTAGCTAGCTAGATGGATATCTACCCAGCTAACTAACTAAGTAACAAACATTATTGTAATCAAATATCAAGTCTACAGCGTGATTAAAGTAGCTCAACCAAGTTAGCAAACTTATTAAACTGCCGCAGTTTGCCGATTGTTTTATTTTGAAAGATTTCGCCGGAAATGTTTGTATGTTTTTGTGTCTGTCTTTACACTAGATAAGCTGACGGAAACGTGTTTACTGCCCTCCAGTGGTCACAGTGAGGAACTGCTACGCAATAAATTCCTGTTGTTGTTGTTGTTGTTGTTGTTGTTGTTGTTAATATTATCAAAGTGCCCAAGTCACTGTTAGTGTAATTATTACAAGTAGCACATGTATTAGTAAAATACGTATTTAAAAAGTTGTCTGGAGATTATGCTACATAAGTTGACTGTAGAATCACGAGTACCTACTGCCCTCTTGTGGTAAAGAAGTGCATCAATACATTATTCACACTTCCGGTTAATGGTTTCAAAACATAACAGTCAGAAATGATCATGTAATTGTTCTCTGGTAGCGAACTGATAAATCATTTTTATATCGTAATTTGAAAGAATTTACCTTTCAAATTTTGAAAATGTCCGAGTTTTTGAGGTGAAAATATTTTGATGATAAAGTTAAAATCTTCTAACTAAGTTTCCTGCTCGTTGGTTGTTTAAGTTTGTTGGCACTGTGTCCGTCTTGCTTATTATCGGAATGAAAAAGACAGGTGTCCTCATACTTATTCTTTGAAACATAAAAAAAAACTTTTGTTATTCACGTTTTCACACCGTTGCAGTTGTCATTGTAACCGGTGTAACGGTCGACTGCTGACATAAAAAAGGCTAAAACTAACGTTACAGCTCGACTCTGTTTATTTATGTAAATTAATCATGGCTCTTGTATTACTACATTTTCACGGTTTAAGACCGACATTTTAATATAAAACGATCAATCGTCTCCAAAAGATAACAATCATTTAATCATTCATTACGGTTTGTTTCAGTAGGGTCACGGGTTTAGTTTGAAAGGACTGACCGGAAGTGTTATCCTTGTTAACATGTCTAACTTTACAGACCACATTGCTGTAGTTACTCACTGTGACCACTAGAGGGCAGCAAACACTCATGATTTTAAGGTGAGCTCCACGCCTGAAAACTATTGACACCGTTTTTAACAATAATGACGCTACTGGAGTTACTTTAAATTCTTACACTAATAACAATAATACTAATACTAATTATTATTATTACAATTGGGGTGGCAGTAACTCTGTAGGGAGATTGGGAACCGGTGGGTCGCTGTTTCAAGTCACCATACAGACCAAAGTATGGTGGTGGACTGGTAGCTGGAGAGGTGCCAGTTCACCTCCTGGGCACTGCCAAGGTGCTCTTGAGCAAGGTACCGAACCCCCAACTGCTCGGGGCGCCTGTCCCGAGCAGTTGATTATTATTATTATTAAGATTATTATTATGTATAATAATAATAATAATAATAATAATAATTTATGAGGAAATTCTCAAAACACAGAATTGATTATGTAATCGTTCTTTAGGACAGTTAAAGACTCAACTTTGTATAAAGAGTATTATTATGACGATACTAATATTATCATTGTTAATTTCGAGAAGTATTAATACTGTTTATTGTGTCACGTCAGTACTAATGTTAACAGTATCTAAAACTAATGCCCTTTGTTATAAAACAATATGAACCATCCAACTCCAGTAAGGTAAATAGCACCTTTGGGAATGTTTTGGAAATGTCTATTTAAAAGCAAGTTGGTGGACAGAATATATAAATATATATTTGAAATTTGGTATAGTGCACAATTGACAGGAGTATATTTAGAAACATGAGCGGTTACTGCCCCCCAGTGGCCACAGTGAGGAACTACATTACGACTTCCGGTCATTACTTTCAAAATAAATGTCCAAACTGAAGCACTGAGAAACCACTAGAATCTAATCTAATCTAATGTCAAATGTATTTTTCTAGTGCTTTACACAGGATTAAAACATTTCAGGACAAATAAAATCAGACAATTCAAATAATACAGAAATAAAACTGCATTAAATACCTATAACATTAACATAAGATTAAATAATAGCAATAAAACAGGTAAGACATGTTGGAAATGAAATAGTTAATCAAAAGGATTTTTTTTAAACTGATTTAAAAGATGTCAGTGATTCTGCAAGCCACATGTCCTCAGATCGTTGTTTCTTTTCTTTAAAACATTAGCATAAACTAAAATGTGGATATACATATTGAATAAATAATAGGCCTTTAGAAGTAAGAATTAGGTGACATTTGATGTACTGTATGTAGCTGTGACATGTCTGCTTCTGGCGTAATATCACTACAGTAGTTTTTTAGCACCACTGGCCTCAGACCAGTCAGAGTCTTAATGTCATTGTACTTGTACAATGACATTAAAGATATTCTATTTAGGACAATTTACACTTAACCAGATTTTAGTTTAATCTGATCTCGATATGTTAAAAAAGTGAGATTAAAACATAAGACACAAGTTTAAAAAAAGAGCATTTCAGACCACTTCTGAAGTCAGAGTTGGAGTTTAATGAGCTCGAACAAACGTAAACAAGTAAAGATGAAGAGATGGAGAGATGAAGAGATGGAGAGATGGAGAGATGAAGAGATGGAGAGATGGAGAGATGAAGAGATGGAGAGATGGAGAGATGGAGAGTGTTTGAAAGGAATGGGATGGTTTTTACCTTGGGAAGAGTTCTGGCAAGAAGACCTACTGAACTACCAGGAGAGTAACCACACAGAAACTGGTAAGGAGCAACACACATACACACACACACACACACACACACACACACACACACACACACACACACACACACACACACAGACACACACACACACACACACACACACACACACACACACACACACACACACACACACACACACAGAGACACACACACACACACACACACATACACAGACACATAGACACACACACACACACACACACACACACACACACACACACACACACACACACACACACACACAGACACACACACACACACACACACACACACACAGACACACACACACACACACACACACACACACACACACACACACACACACACAGACACACACACACACACACACACACAGACACACACATACACAGACACATAGACACACACACACACACACACACACACACACACACACACACACACACAAAGAGACACACACACACACACACACAGACACACACACACACACACACAAAGAGACACACACACACACACACAGACACACACACACACACACACACACACACACACACACACACACACACACAGAGAGGAAGAGAAAGAGAGGATCGTGAGCTTTGACTGAGAAACATGCAGAAGAAAAGAAGCAGCTTCCTGTGGAACAGCTTTGATCCACAGCTGTCTCTTTTTGTTCGAATGTTGTTTAATTTTTAAATAATAATTAGAAAGTTTGAAACGGTAAATGTTGACTTCATTATTGATATTAATGATAACGCGGCTGTGCTCATGTTTCAATCATCTCTTGATATTGGAACGAAAAAATAACCTCACAATTACACCGTGAAGAGAGACATTTACCAGTGTGTGTGTGTGTGTGTGTGTGTGTGTGTGTGTGTGTGTGTGTGTATGTGTGTGTGTGTGTGCGTGCATGCGTGCATGTGTATGCTACCATGGCAACGTCAGCCTGGAAAATCTGTTTGATGAACTTGTTCTTGGAGGAGTGAACCAGCTGGATGATGTCACCGTATAAAGTGTCTCTGTTCTTCTCCAGAAAGCCTGCAGACACACACACACACACACACACACACACACACACACACACACACACACACACACACACACACACACACACACACACACACACACACAACAGTTATTGAAATGTTCTGCATTTTCTATTCTAACCAAGTCGCATGTGAACTAGCAATAGTAATAATAATTAAAGGAAACACATGGTTCTGGTTCCATTAAAGATCTGTTGTGTTTGTACGGTGAAAGAGGGATATTTCCTCAACCAAGTATATGGGAGATATGAATGATTGTTCCAGGGTGTGTGGTGACCCTGACCTCTTGTTTCGTAGTAAACCACTCCAGCAAAGTGTTGGATGCCAAACTGCGTCTCGTGGTTGTTCTTCGGAGGGATGTAGTTTGTGTGGAGTTTGTGCTGAAAGTTCAGCTTGTTCAGCATGGTGGTGTCTGTGCCCTGCAGGACACACACAGACCCACACAAACAAACCGTCACTGACAATCATTTTCATTGTTGATTCATTTGTTTGTTATATTCTCGGTTAATCGATGAGTCGTTTGGTCTATAAAATGTCAGAAAATGGTGAAAAAATGTGGATCAGTGTTTCCCAAAAGAAGACGTCCTCAAACGTCTTGTTTAGTCCACAACTCAAAGATATTCAGTTTACTGTCCCAGAGGAGAGAAGAAACTAGAACAATATTCACGTTTAACCAGCTGGAACAGGAGAATGTTTTACTTTGTTTCATAAATAACGACTCAGACAGGAGTTTGAACGCAGGACCTTAACTTGTAACAGAGTACTTCTACATTGTAGTATTATACTTTTACTTAAGTAAAATATCTGAATACTTCATTTAGCGCCTCTGGTGGATGTTGATGGTTGACTACTCTGGTTCAACCAAGGACATTTCCAGGATAGTTGCCTGACATCCTGCGCGGGGCTTCGCTCTCTGTGTGTTGCCGTTTTCAAACTCTGTTCGCTTTGCGAACATATGGATCGTGTAGGGTCGGAAGGATTGTAAAGATTTACAAAGAATATGTTTACGGTGTTTCCTCTCTAACTGGGAGGTATTGGGACCGATTGGTGGTATAGCTGTGGACGAAGTACACACGGAGATACACTGTTAAGAGCCAATGATGTTTAACCATGCATCAGCTGATTTAAATAGCTCACCTTACTGTATTGTGGGAACAGTTAAAGGAGAATTCCAATCAATTTCAACATGTAGCTCTGTTGTTTGGAAATTTGGAGTGCTGGCAGTAGCAAAAAAAACGAAAACAATAAGTGCTGCCTACACCGTGTTATCCTCCTGCTAGCCTTAGCACCCAACAGGCTTAAACAGGGCAAGTTTTAAACATGTTTTAAGCCTCTAAACATGCTCAAAACGTCATTACAAGTGCCTACCCATGTGCAGTGATTCCTTCCGAGGGAACACAGCGAATCTGACTGCAGTAGATGTGACAGAAAGGCATAAAAGTTGTGTTAATCCAGCCAGTGCAGATACCTCTGTTTATTTCCTGTTTTCCGGTCAAGTCCACACTAGTCGATTGTCGAACTCATACAATATAATATTCCAGTCAGATTTGCTGTGTTCCCTCGGAAGGAATCACTGCACATGGGTAGGCACTTGTAATGACATTTCAAGCATGTTTAGAGGCTAAAAGCGCGTTTAAGCCTGTTGGGTGCTAACATTAGCAGGGGGATAACACGGTGTAGGAAGCACCGATTGTTTTAGTTTTTCTTGCTACTGCCAGCACTCCAAATTTCCAAACAACAGAGCTACGTGTTGAAATAGACCAGAATTCTCCTTTAACTTCACTTAATATTGCATGTGGCGTTTTCTTTTGCGGGGTGCAAATATTCCACCAAAACAAGTTCCTTCCTGAGACTATTTAGCAGAGCCAAGGGTCGCTGAAACCAGAGTTTAGCGCTGCCCAAGATGATTGTGATTGGTTAAATGAAAACAACCCAGACCGTTTTTTCCTCTATCCCAGAATGGATCCGTGGTGTAGCCAAACCTTACTGCACAGCGCTAGGGAGATAGGTCACCAAACTCTAAGATCTTGACAGTGTTGACCTTTGAGGGATGGTGACCCTCCCCACCATCTGAGCGTACGTACCCTGGGGAACTTGCTCTCCTCGTCGATGAGCGAGATGATGTTCATGGGTTTGATGGCGATCATGTCCAGAGCGTCCTGGTTGTCGGTGAACTCGATGTGCTGCCAGTTTATGTTCTCCAGGTTGTACTCCTCCTGCTCCAGCTTGAAGACGTGACGGACGAAGAACTGCTGCAGGTTCTCATTGGCAAAGTTGATGCACAGCTGCTCAAAGCTGCAGGCCGGACGGCGAGAAGTGACAAGAAAATGATGAGAAAAGAACTTCACTCTCAGTTGCTCTTCAAGTAAAGTGACAAGAAGGTGAAAGGAAGAAGTTTAACATGAAATATACTGAAATTAGGAGAAGCCAGTATGACAAACAGCATCATTTCAAGTTGATACACAGATAGATATACAGTATATGTACAGAAAACAGAAGAAATCTGATAATAGGGCATTCAAAATCAATGCATACTGCCATACTGTGATTAATCCTATAAAACTCTATTATTATGAAAATAAAATGTTGAAATAAAATTATATAATAACGAGTTGAGTTTTAATCATTTCCTTAATTTATATATTTTATACAATTTATTCATGTTTATTCAAGTATACCTGCGCTGGGCTTTGCCTCTAAAGTCTCTGCACTTTGCTCTGTGATCTACACACACTACCTTAACGCTGATCATGTGTAGGCAGCTTTAGGGAACGTCTCAGGGAAATGAATGCAAGTCTATGACCCCGTTTACACTTCTTTTTAAAATGTGTTTCGGTGATCCGAACACAGGTGGACAGCCGAGACACATCGCCGGTCACACCTGTGTCTATCATGCCTCTCCAGCTGGTCACTTGTGTTCAGATTTCGTTGCTGCCTCCGTCACTTTGGCTAAAAGGCCAAAGGGCCCATCCACACTCTCGCCTGTTGTTAGCCGTTGTGTCAGTAGAGATATCGCTTTCAGCAGAATCCAACACATCTCCTTTCATCATGCTAAATGATAGACGGTCACGCAACACTTCGTCCACCTCGTCATAAAATAGGCAAATAGGCAAGCTTTCACCAAAACAACCACCACGTCCTGCATTGATGACAGATTTTCCTGGTAGGCATCAGGAATTAGAGCTTATACTACAAAAGATGTGTCAAATGCATCCCAAAGTTGTTTGAGTAATCAGATTACAATGTGTCTTGGTGGTCATTACACTGTCTTGCATTTAGCGCTGTCTGATTGGGATCCTATCCAAGACACATTTTAAACCCAAGTGTATACAGGGTCTATGCAATTTCCCCAAAAGTGACCTGAGTTAACATAGGTGTGTGTGTGTGTGTTTATGTGTTTGTGTGTATGTGTATGTGTGTGTGTGTGTGTGTGTGTGTGTGTGTGTGTGTGTGTGTGTGTGTGTGTGTATACCTGTTGACAGTGAAGTTCTCAAAGCCGAAGATGTCCAGCAGTCCGATGGAGCGTCTCAAAGCTTTGGGCTGTGAGGACGCAGGCTTGTAAATGGCCGCATTGATCTTCTCCACGATCCACACGAACAAACGGCCATAAATTCCCTACACACACACACACACACACACACACACACACACACACACACACACACACACACACACACACACACACACACACACACACACACACACTTGTCTTTACTTTACTGCCAATGGTTTCACAGTATTCCACTGCTCTACAGGTGGCAATAACACGCTCAGAAAAACAGCAATACGCCAGCAAAGGCAGGGAGAAGAAGACTGATAGCTGATAAACATGGGTGTAAACAAAGTAGGATTTCAAATACCTTAAATATTAGCTTTGTAAATGTTTTATGAGAAAGGAAATACATTCAACACGTGTTAGACCTCAAGGATACACACAAAGTGTTTTGGTGAACACACTGACTGTTGATAGAACTTGTGTTTATACGATAAAATGGGATTACTTTATCTAGGGAAAATATTGTGCAGCAGTTGCAGTACAAAGAGTGCACATATATAGAGTGCAAATAAACAAAATATAAACAATAAAGATCATCTATAAGGTGCAACACCAAAATGTCAGAAATGTAAACAGGTTAATGGTTAAGAAAACTCCACAGTGCACCTTTAACTTCCTTAATGGATCTTAGTTTTGGGCTAATTTTTAAGGCCATACATGACAATGGGTTATAAATAAAAAGATTAATATACGACTGTTTTAATAATTAAGTGCTGCACCTTAACGAAAGCGTCCCGTACATCCCGAGCTTGTTCCATGCTGAGTGGGGTGGAGACGGTCTCTCCTCTGGTGATCAGAGTTCGGCTGGTCAGACAGTTCATCAGATCCTTACCATCCACCTAAACACAAACACACACACACACACACACACACACACACACACACACACACACACACACACACACACACACCGACTGTTAGCTAAGAACGCTAAAAGTAGGCAAGTCCTGATTTTATGTGATTGGTTATTTTTGTTCCAGATCTTAAGCAAAATCCTTTTGTGAGTCTGACAATTGTTTATTTTATTTCATAACATAAAACGAATAACCTGCACCACAGGTTTCCTTTGGATGTCTCCTATAATATTTTGTATTATGCCCGACAGTATTTAGTGTAATAGATGTGAAGAGGAGCAGCAGCGTGGGTCGTCCGTGGCAGAGAGCTTCGGACAGGATTTAGACACACTCTCTTCTATGGGTCTATGTAATTTCCCCAAAAGTGACCTAAGTTAACATAGGTGTGTGTGTGTGTGTGTGTGTGTGTGTGTGTGTGTGTGTTTGTTTCACCTCCAGCAGTGTAGCAGCAGTGGTAAGGTGAGGGCTGCGGACAACCTCGCAGGCATCCAGATTGTCGTAGGTACGAGCTGCAGGGTCAAAGGGCAACATGGTTAAAAAAAAATATATATATATACAGTATATATAAGTCTTTGCTGGACCTTTTTAACAGCAGCATCAACATGGGATTGGAAACACAATTTGTTGTCAAGAACAATACCCAAATATTTAGAGCTATCTACTAGGTCAATGTCAACACCTTTTATAACAGTTGGCAGTGGGCTTTCAGATAATCGTCTTTACTATTACATTTTTTGACTGATGTTCCTTTCCATCACTTTTTAGGACAATATTAACTGTAAATTAAAATATAGATTAATGTATTTGTTTTAAATCTATCATTTAAGACCTTTTTTGAGCCCTGAATAGTATATAAAAGTAAAAGTTTACAGACAGACTAAACAAGCACAGCTGCAGTGTAACTGAACACAGAGGAAGAAAACCGGGAACAACTGGGAACATACCAGAAGAGGCAACAAACTAATAAATTGTGTGTTGTTAATTGTAATTCTTTTGACTTTACCTTCATATCTGAGGTTTCCCATGTGTAATATAGCAGCCAGCAGTTTAGATATCTCCCAGTACTCTTTGTCTGTGAACATAAGTACCTGCAGAACAGAGCAAAGGATCCTGATTGAAAAAGAACATGTATCACCTTCGTCTTTAAAATACAAGAGCAAGTAAGTTTAATCAGTTAAAGAATTTAAGTAGCTACGAAGCGATACAATTCCACACACACCTGGAGCTAATGTCTCTTTGCTGTACTATAATCAGCGTTTTGGTTTAATCAGTACCTTCATTGCAGAGCGGATGTTGGAGTACTCTTTCATGTCGTCTCGGCCATCACACACTGTGCAGTTACCCTGCAGAGAAGCAGAGAGAGGGACTCAGTTTGGGGTAATCAAGTATTACTCATAATCATAATATTTTATTACAGTCCTTCCAGAAAAATTAGGATTTTTTTGTGATTGTTGCAGGCAAAAATTCTTGATTATGCGGCACGTTTTCTTAAAAAATGCGATGGAATATGCGGGATATTTATGCAATTCTTTGCGATGAAAATTGTGGGAACTTGCAAAAACTGCAGTTTCCTCATGGCTTCATCGCGGGGTCTGCACCTTTTCGATGATGTTCACGTCGCATAATTACGTCACTTCATAACGTTCCCATGGCAACAGGTGAAAATGGCTGCTCTTGTGTGAAGTAAACGCAACATTTTTCAACTTTCTGCTAAGATATGTGACTTTTTTGCAACGAAAATGCGGGAATTATGAAATCATGCAAGCCCCGCATATTTTGTGCGGAAATCGGCAATTTATGCAGCGAAAGTGTGGCGTATTTGAAAAAATATTAGATTATTATTATTATTATTATTATATTATTATAACCCAGGAGAGTTGGTTCCTGTCCCGTGTGAAACCAAATCTCAATGTTGAGTTTTTTTTAAGTTACATAGGCTACTTAAAGCTATAATGCGTAGTTTCTGTCACCCTCATGAGGAATTCTAAGTAATGACAACAAAACTGTTGGCACATCCACATACAAGCCTTCCCACATACAAGCCCCCCCCCCCCCCCCCCCCCCCCCTCCACGCAGTTGCTAGTAGCCAAGGAGGACACAGAAGATTAAAAAAACATGATGGACTCTTCAGAAGAGGTCATTATCTTCACTCGTTTCTGCGCGCGAAAGTCGCCAGACGCCACAATCTTCTGAACATAGTCATACTGAGAAATACAGAGAGAGTTGTGTGGAGCTGATAGGCTTAGTTAGCTTTGTAGCAACTCATTTGGCAACAGCTTGAATGAAACTGACGTTTATTAATATCAAAAAGTTACGCACTCAAGCTTTAAGTTAACTTTCTTACGTAATGATCTTAACTAAACCACAATCCTTTACAACACCTAACTAAGTCGTTTTTATAATTGAACCTAACCAAGTAACATTCATTTTGTTTTCCCAAACTCCCAGAAAGGGACGCCAATAAGTCCTGACGACGCTAACAATGACCATAACCATGTTATATAACCATGTTATATATATACGATGCTAATAACCACTGACAACGCCCATCCAAAATGGGTGTTTTGTCTTTAAACTCGTTTTTTAGTTTTCCTTTTTTTTAGCTTTTAGATTTCTCAACTTCTTATCACATCTTCTCTGTTTAGTGTTTGAGGGTTGGATTTCCTGTGAAGCTTATTTTTGTGCACTGACTGAGCGGCAGGATGTGCTGACTGAAGTGAACGAGTTGATAACGACATGACAGACAGACACAGCTTACATGAGGATGAAGGTGCCACTTTACTCACCATGGTCAGGTAGGTGTAGTCGGTGGCCTTGCTTAGCCCCAGTTTCTTCTTCTCATCTGCAGTCATGCCCTTCAGCATGCAATAGAAGACGTGGTAGTTCCTCTCATCGTGGGCCTGCAGAGAGAGAGAGAGAGAGAGAGAGAGAGAGAGAGAGTGAGACACAGGGAAATATAAATTCAATCACACACAATGTGCAGTGAAATGTGTTCTCTGCATTTAGCCCGTCCTAACTAATTAGGAGCAGTGGGCAGCCATAGTCTGGCACCAGGGGACAAACTCCAGTTGTAATTCCGGTACCTATGTCAAGGGCAATGGCAGGAGTTACCTAGCATGCATGTCTTTATGGTGGGAGGTATGCAAACTCCACACAGAAAGGCCCTGCCCAGACATGGGAATAAACCTACGATCGAACCGGGAATCAAATTTTGCAGGGCCTATTTGCTGTGAGGCATCAGTACTAGCTTCTGAGACACCATGCCCTGCATGCAAATACAATGCTCAGACTATGTAAGTAAGGAAAGAAATGGTGTAACACTGGACACTTGGTTATTTGACCCACTGTAAAACTCCTGAAGAGTTTAAAGTTTGAGCAGGTGGACAAGTGTTGCCATTTTGTGCCATACCTGTCGACAAACTCTGGATTTCTCCAGCAGGTATTGCTCTATCTTGGCTCCCTCTATGGCTCCTCTCTTGTTGAAATGGATGTCAATGTATTTTCCAAAACGAGACGAGTTGTCGTTGCGGATTGTTTTAGCGTTGCCAAAGGCTGAAAAGAGACACAACAGAAACCAATGATAATGATGTCATATGAATGTGTGTGTGTGTGTGTGTGTGTGTGTGTGTGTGTGTGTGTGTGTGTGTGTGTGTGTGTGTGTGTGTGTGTGTGTGTGTGTGTTCCTGACTTAGGCTACCTTCGTGAAAACATTTCAGACAAAAAGACTAGTTAGTTGGGGATAGCTTGTCCAATTTGGGGACAAAAGCCATGTCCCCAATTGAAAAAAAGCAGATTTTTGGGTCAGTGGTTACGCTTAGGGTTGCCAGGAAATTAATATAAGTCTATGTATATGTAATGTCCCCAAACGTTAACTAAATAAACATATGTGTGTGTGAGAGTTCCTACCCTCTAGTATAGGGTTGGCCTCCAGGACCTGCTGTTCTATCCAGGAGTGTTGACCACTGATGGCTGCCAGGAACTGAAGGATCAGTTTGGTGCTTTCTGTCTTCCCTGCTCCAGACTCACCACTATCACACACACACACACACACACACACACACACACACACAAACACACACACACACACACACACACACACACACACACACACACACACACACACACACACACACACACACACACACACACACACACACACAAACACACACAAAATACAATTGTGAAATTCAAAGTTTGACCTGATGATGGTGCTAGATGAAAAGTTAACAGATCACAGAAGCTTGCACAGACGGTGAACATCTACACCAAATTGCCCAGCAATTAATCTAATAAGTGTCAAGATATTTCACTCTGGACCAAAGAGGTGGGCTGACTAACTTACTGACATACATCATGGCTAAAATTAGATCTTTGTCACATATTGGAGATTTAGATTTAACTTTTATCCGCAGTCTGAACTCCTTTCTACCTGATGATACAGCACTGGTCGCGGTTGTTCCTCTGCATGTTGAAGTAACAGTTGTCAGCAATGGCAAAGATGTGGGGCGGCATTTCACCAATTTTCTTGTTGGTGTAGAGGCGGATCTGGTCGGCCGTGTAGATGGGCAGCACCTGGTACGGGTTGACGGCCACCAGGATGGAGCCGGTGTACGTCTACACACAGAGGCAAAGGATGAACTGATTTAGGGTTTTTTAAGGCCGATGTGATGCTGAATGATTTGGACTGAAGCTGCTATTTGCTTACAATTTTGAGCCAGTTTGAGCCATTTCATGCAAATGATCAAGACATGCTGGACAGCAGGGGTGGTATAAGTATTCAGACCCTTTAAGCTTGGGACAAACTTGAAGACTAGCTGAAAAAAAACTTTATATAAACCATAAACTGTATTTTGCAGTGTAGAGTAATATTTCAACCTGTTTGTCGAAACAACATGATTTGCATTGAAACATGCTGAAATATTTCTACAACACTAGCACTATTTATGAGAAAATAAAACTCAATTCCTGATAAGAGGGAGATTGTTTTCACTGTAGAATGTATGTATGTAACTTAAAAATATTCAGAAAAATATACAAAGCAAAACAACATGTATGTCTTAATTAGTGGGGTAGAAGTATAAAGTATCATAAAATGGAAAAAGTAAAGTACAAGTAATGTATTATTATTTTGACCTGAATTTAAAAGCCTACTAGAATAATTCATACAATTCTAGATGTACTGTAGATCAAACTTGTTTCCTGGACCGAGGGCAATCTATCTGCCAACTCTGAGTAGTATGTGCATTTGTTTTTAAATAATTTTATTGTTGGAATGAAAATCCAGTCAAATATAAAATCAAATGCGTGTTAAACAATTCAGATTGTTTCAGCAGCGTCAGGGGGCCAGCGGAGGGTAGATGAGGTGACAGAGGTCTTGTAATTCAGATGGTGAAGGATGACAATGAGAATGTCTCAGTGTTCGCTACGAGAGAACAGACGGCCATGTCGGAAACAAATCAACATGCACGCAGGCTGCAGCACTGAGCTTGGTTACCACTAAGCCTGGGAGAATCAGGCCTACAAAGCATTTTGACTTGTCCTGCAGAAACATGACACTGCAAGCCCATTTTGTTTGAAGTAATACATACTGTGTTTCTACAGTTTATGGCTACACGGTGAGTACTTGATACCCCGCTGGCTTTATTTACAAAATGTTGGCCAGATTCTGCTTTATGATGAATCATGAACAAATTAAAGGAGCTGATGGTATAACATAATGATTGATAAAAACATTTTGCAATGAAACCCATGATTTCTTTATTAATTTAAAGTTTATGAGACAGAATAATGCTAACATGAAACATTCAAACCGTGCAACATACATGCAGCTTACAGAAACAGTTAAATAGGAAAGTTTTTGAGGTCATGCAGGTGTTGCATCAAATACATTATGTGCATTATTTTCAGCTGTCTGACTCTCTCCAGCTAGGCTTTATGTGCTGAGAGCTGACTTACCCTGCCACCACAGTTTGTCTAAAGAGGAAACAGGAAAAGAAAGTAAGGAAGAAGGATAGAAAGTAGGACAAGAGAGAGAATAAAGAAGCAAGACATTGAGATGAGAGCAGAAAAACAGCCAACAGCAGACGGCGCTGGTTGGATTTGTGAGATAATGTTGAGAAGTGTTGGTAAAGACAATTCAAGACCTGGATAAAGGTGAAACAAGCGTTAAATCGCAATAGCAGTCACCACATACGCGCATGCATCCACATGTTCATGCATTCACACACACACACACACACACACACACACACACACACACACACACACACACACACACACACACACACACACACACACACACACACACACACATAGTGTGTCTCACTATCTTTGTGGGGACCTATCATTGACATAATGCATTCCCTAGCCCCTTACCCTAACCTTAACCATCACAACTAAATGCCTAACCTTAACCCTTACCCTCACCCTAACCATAACCTAATTCTAACCCTAATCCTAAAACCAAAACTTAACCCTCAAACAGCCCTTGTGGGGTCCAGCATTTTGGCCCCGGACCTCACAAGTATAGTGGACTCACAGTTTTTGGACCCCACGAATATAGTTAAACAAGAAGACACACACACACACACACACACACACACACACACACACACACACACACGCACACAATCTCACAAACATTATAGGCCACTCTTACTTCCACACGCCAGTTAACATGAACAGTTGATCAGCTGTCTTTTGGCTCATGACCAATCTTTCCACAAATGTTTTTTACCATCTTTATTGGCATAATATTAATGAAAAGATTGTTCTTGTCTTGTAATGCCTTCAAATCATGACAGAAATAGCAGGACAGAGTGCAAAAAGCCAACAAAGTAGGAAATAAAACTCTAATGTGTGAAATTCTTCTCCACATTTGTGACACTTCTAGTGATATGAGCTGTATGACTCCTATTTTTATCTGCTATTAACTGGTTGATATAAATGATCCATATGCCTATGATGCCCAACAAGTTGAGAGGTCACCTAATTGTAAGGGATTTTTCCTTCCAATCAGTGGTAGTCTGCCAGAATATGGATCATAATGAAATAACAAGAATGCTTAAAACACTGGTGACCAGATGCCTTACTGAGGGTTGATGGTGTACTCACATAAATGAGTTTTTCTCTGTATCTGATGAGCAGGTTGCGGAGGATTCCTGCTTCATTGAGGTCTCCCAGGCGGATCATGTCCTCCACACCGTGGATGGAGGTGGGATGCATTGGCTTGATGTTGCTGGCATTCTGGGGAGAGATCCAGTGCTCCTGGTGGAGGATGGGGATGTGTGTAAATTTCACACTCTTTGGACTTGGACTTTTTGACATTTGGACAATCAAATAAAAGGGCGTCTGCACCACAATTTAAAACTTATGCACAACAATTTGTATGATATCCTACAAAATTACAGCAACAAGCAAAAAGTTCCGGTCATTTCAAAAGCCGCTGCAATTGAGTTTAGCCAACAAAAGGTGACCGTCATGTGGCAACGACAGTTTATGCAAGGTTATTAAGTTTATGCACCAAAACGACTAGTTAAGGTTAGAAAAAAAATCTTGGTTTGGATTAAAACAACGGTCCTCCTAAGTAGTACTCCACATTTCCTGGGTAAAAATCTTGTGTTTTCCCCTCTACTTCCCCTGGGACACAAACTCTGCTCCCCCACTTGGAAGCCCTGTGTTTTAGGACCCAACTATGCACCCTGACCTCCTCCCTATGGGGACCTGAGCGCTCTTATACAGCAGCAGTCAATGTAGTACATACAGCAATAAATACATGAAATGCATACTAATTACAGTGCATTACTTTTCATGTAAAAACAGGTTTTGAGTACAGCCTGTCTACCAAAATGTTTTGGTGTAGTCAGGGGGGAAAATATTTCAAAACCAACAACAAACCTTTTTCTTAACCGAGCACAACAAAAGAGTGTTTCAACACTTACATTTCCTTCATCGTCCAGCACCTGGATCTGTCCTGAGTCACAGAGTTTGACCACCGCACCGATTGGCACCTCAAACTCCCGACCAGTCTTTAAGTCCAACCACACATAGTCGCCCTGGAAAGAAATCAAAAATTAAAACCATGACCAGGAATGGGATTACAATGTAGTCAAATCACAGTCAGAGAAAGAATTAAAATGTTAAATCAGATTCAGATTAACCAATGACAAATTAGAAGAAGAGAAATTAGAGAAATTAGAAGCATGAAGAAACAATGCCTTTATTACAGCATGTGACATGATTAAATCCATGATTAACATCAATGTTTCTCTGTTTAAATAACAGAATCATAATCATTTTCACACTGCACCTAGACCAGGCTTAATGCAATCTGGAGACATGTGAACCTTTTTAACCAAAGTCAGACTGTGGGTTAAAGGCCTCCTACGGTATCATCTTACTCTACAGCTACTGCATGGGCTGATCGTTTCTTCTATTACTACGTTAATTGGAGCTTGTACATTAGGACACAGCAGTAAATTAATTATAGTATTCAAATAAATGGTGCAGTCTGAAAAGGGCTAACTGAACTCTGGATGATCTCCTGGTCCATACAGGCAGTCCTGTTTGGACTGGAAGCTTTTGAAAAGGACAAAACACAAAATGTGTACCAGGAATTTGTCGATGTGGACAGGGAGGACATCTAACCAGCAGACAGTCATTATGTAGGAGAGGAAAGAAGGGTTAGTAGATGTACAGAGGGGTGAATGCGTGGAGCAGATATCTACACATCAGAAGCATTCAAATACTTTCCTGTCAACCTTTTGAGTATCAAACTTTCACCCCCTATAGACTTGAAAGGTGTCTCTGAAAAACGACAGCAATAAATAACTTATGGGCTCTGAAAAAGGACTGAAAAACATCCATCATCGGTAGCTGTTATAATCCTCTAAAAATCTCGCGGTCAGATTGGAAAGAACCAATAAAATGCCTCTTTGTCCCACTGCACGTGTTCTACACCTGCTGTGTACGAGCCTGAGCTCAATGTGCGTTATAGCAACAGGTTCTCACACACATCTCGTAAAATATGGACGCTTGGTCAGGTGCCTTTGTTGTTCTTATTGACGCTAAAAATCGCCTTTAGCGCTTTCAGTAAACGCGCTTGGTCGGAACTATTGCCGGGACTATTGCCGTCCCTTCAGCGCTATAAGTAAACGTGCTTGGTCGGGACTATTGCCGTCCCTTCAGCGCTATAAGTAAATGCGCTTGGTTGGGACTATTGCCGTCCCTTTAGCGCTATAAGTAAATGCGCTTGGTTGGGACTATTGCCGTCCCTTTAGCGCTATAAGTAAACGCGCTTGGTCGGGATTATTGCCGTCCCTTTTGACGCAGTTATGTTAAGGAAAAGGTCGTGGGTGGGCTTACGGTTCTGTGACACGCAGGAAGAACGGGTCGGAAAGAAAAAAGCAACTATAGCAAGCGGGACGCGAACCCAGGTCTCCTGGGTGAAAGTCCTGTGTTTGACCCATCCAACACCCCAACCAATCTCCTTGTGTGGAAATTCGCCCTTACATACTACTCTAAATCCTATCTAACTGCTGCTCTCCCAGGTGCGTTACACAAACACGCTGAAAGACGCCTTTTTTGTTGCATTTGACGCTGACAGCCATTGTCCAAACCTCCTTATTTTACGAGTTCGGAGTGAGAACGGGTTGGTTATAGCCACCAGGGTTACTGCAAGTCTACTGGAGAATGGAGGAGAAAAAGTTGCTACTACCACGGTTACTTGCAATTGCCCTCCCTGCTAAAAAGGCAAAGAAAAGAAAGAGTGAAGCTCTGCTCTGAGGCAGCAATGCAGTGGTTCTCGTGCACGTCTGTGTGTGGGGCAGAGCCCAGAGGGCAGTGGTAGGGGTTTGACAGGGCCCCAAAGAGATGCTACTTTTAAATCATGCTAGCTTTCAACATTACCAACCCTCTCTTTAAAGCCACTGTTTGTAGCTACTAAATTGTTGCCTTTGTGCCACGGATTTTATCATGCAACAAGACAGACAGACAGACAGATGAACACACACACACACACACACACACACACACACACACACACACACACACACACACACACACGTTTAAAACCTAAATAAAGTTTTCAGATATATAATTATGATTCATAACTCTAAACAGAGTCAAAACAGAAAACCACATTCTTGTGATTCATGCATCATTATTTTAACACACAGTTACGCAATATTAGATGAGACAGCATATAACACACACACACACACATACACACACACACACACACACACACACAAATAATTAATATTTGGAACACAGGCGCATATCTTACGCAACCCTAATCCCAGAATACAGACATACAATTATGACTTATGAAATTTAAAACACACACACACACACACACACACACACACACACACACACACAGAGTTGCGTACCGGCAGCAGTGTGCTCTGTTTCACCACTGTGTTGACGTTGCGTAGCAGTGCCCATTTGGCCAGATCCTTTTCATAAAGTTCCACATATTCCCGACGCTTGTACATCTTCACGTACACAGTTCAAACTCACACACACTCTAACAATGATATCTGATGTGATGCAGTCAAAATGTCTTCCTTACACACGGGCAGACAATTTCCAAATACCAACGTAAAATATCAAACTAAGACACGGGTAAGGCCCACAGGACAACACACGTAGCTGTCATGAAAACACTGAAATGTTCAAAATCATCTGGATTTAAGGTTCAATTCAGTTCAATTCCAGCAGACCACGGCCACTTCTGTTTCTTTAAGGGATGCCAAAAAATGTATGTCAAGAAAAACAGGTCCAATGAGAAACATCTTATAGTCTAACAGGGTCAAACATCCTGGTCTATGACCTCCAGTCCCGTCTCTCTGTACATGTCTTGTCCACTTTGAGGAAATCAATTTTAAAATATCTAATAAAATCCAGCCTTCTGCTAATTTTCAGGTCACTTTGAAGCATCTACTGGAGTAACATTTTGGGACAATCCGCCTGCTCTCTCTCCCTCTCTCTCTATCACACTCACACTTTGTTAACCCAGCCCCCCACAACCTCCCCTGTTCCCCATGGCAACAAGATGTCACTTCCTCCTCAGGTGTGTCCTATATGGTGTTGGATTTCTGAGTAGATACACTACAGGCAGTACATGTAAATTCTGCATGTTGCAGGATAAAACGTGTGTTCCTTTATATTAATAAGTCATAAGGAACCGTAATTAAGTAAGTAAGGAACAATAATGTTTTAGCTTATCTTTCATATTTATGGTATTTGGTATATATGGTGTCATTTTCTTTAGTCTGTAGCCCAATAGGTAGATTAGGCATCCAAGTTAACATTAGTGAAAGTGCTGGAATATGAAAGCATCAAACATGCATTTAAATGAATGAGATGAGGGTATATCCAGTTGTTCCTCGTCCCGTTTGCTCAGTGCTGTTAAATTGTATGTAGGGGACGCAGGTGTTGGAAGTTATTTTAAAGAATCATTGGGATTGAGTATAGCTCACTGAGGCTAAGTTCCTAAAAACATTTGTTAATAGCAATAATGTTCATTTAATTTAACTCAACTCAAGCCTGTTGGTAGAAAACAGGAAATAAAAAACCGTCACCCATGTCCAACTTTTAAGCTCTGTTGACCTAAATATTCACCCCGACCTCCTCGGTTTAGCAGCGCCCCAAAACAACGTCACTCTACTTCTGAGTCAACTCACACAAAGGTTCTTGTCAGGTAATTGTAAATATGTGTTTTTGATTTAAGCACTCAAACAAAGGTAAAAAAAGAAAGAAATGCTGTAATGTTCTTGTTAGGGCACTTAAGGGCTGACTTAAGACCAATGGTGGTCCACACAGCAATGAAAGTGATGGGGGTTAAGGAACATCCCTCCTTTCAAACGCTCTTTGAGAAGAACATAGTTAAAGGTCCCATGGCATGAACATTTCACTTTATGAGGTTTTTTAACATTAATATGAGTTCCCCCAGCCTGACTATGGTCCCCCAGTGGCTAGAAATGGTGATAGGTGTAAACCGAGCCCTGGGTATCCTGCTCTGCCTTTGAGAAAATGAAAGCTCAGATGGGCCGATCTGAAATCTGCTCCTTATGAGGTCATAAGGGGAAAGGTTACCACCCCTTTCTCTGCTTTGCCCGCTCAGAGAATTTGGCCCACCCATGAGAGAGAGACATCATGACTTGAAAACAAGCAAAGTGGCAGTTGGTCAAGGCCACACCCCACCCTCCACCTTGCCCCCCCTCTCTCCTCCTCAATAGCTGCAGACACAGAAATGGCACATCCTAAGTAAAGCTCATTGTGGGACTGGCTCTAGTGGCTGTAATTCTGCACCAAGGCTGAATTTCAGGAAAGAGACTTCAGATACAGTATTAGGGGACCACTAAGGCCTATATAAAAGAGACTTCAGATACAGTATTAGAGGACCACTAAGGTCTATATAAAAGAGACTTCGGATACAGTATTAGGGGACCACTAAGGTCTATATAAAAGCATCCAAAGAGCACCATGTCATGGGACCTTTAATAAACAGGCATGGGTAATTATTGCAAATCCCTCCCATGGTACAAACACTCTTGCATCCCTCTATCAGTGATTCTCCTAAACTCAGGTCATAAGAAGGGTGTGAAATAAGGGGCTGTGTTTCACAGATATGAATAACTTTATGCCTGTGTATGTATTGTTATATGGCAGCCTTTATGTCCCTGGGGAAATCTGTAATCTTGATTCTGAAAGTAATGAAAGAAGACAAAAGAAAACTTTCTTACAAAACCAAACAGAGTAGCATATAAAATGTCTGATGATGAGCTGCTTTCTCATTGTGTGGACAGAGTACCATCCAGTGTCTGTCAGTCATTCGGTAGGTCTAACACTTTGGTCCGGATTTAAACATAATAGCAACTATTAGATAGATTATCATGCATTTTGTACAGAGTGACATTCCCAGAGGATGATGGTGACTTTTCCTCACAGGCCACGAGCAGGTTGACATTTGTGTTTTGTTTTTTTATGTTGGATTGATTGCTGTGAAATTTGGTATTTGCTCAGCATCAACATGCTAACATTGTTGTTGTGAGTTGGTTAGCATGCTGCTGTTAGCACTTTACTTTTGTTAGTTTTAGTTGTTTCCTAATCTGTACTCTGTGTGTAGCATGAGTGTTACGTCAGTTTAATTAAGTAAATACTCCGTCTGGCAAACTCAGCCACCTGAACATTACACCACCAAGCATCTGTCACACACACACACACACACACACACACACACACACACACACACACACACACACACACACACACACACACACACACAGAGCAGCAGAGCCAACGCCAAACTATCAGAAACCACGTGTTGAATTATTTAACACAGGAGGATCTGTTTGGTGTCTGTCTTTTGAGTGTCCTCTTTTATGTTTTCTTCTCTGCCTCTGTCTTTCTTTTCCTCCCATCATCCACACATCTCTTACAGCACATAACTGATCAGAATATGGCGACTGAAGTCAAAGTGTTTTTCCAATGATGATGAAGTCAGTTACAGAACTACAAACAAAACTGAAATGTATCTAAAAGTTAGTGACACAGTCAGTCAAAGATCTTATGTGAGGTAAGAAGCCATAGTTCAGTTTGGGATATTTCATGATCTATACTGTATAATACAGTATTGTTTCCACTATCCAGCAACCAATGTGTTGTGCAACTGGCCAAAATATCTTGAGATATTTGACAGCAAAAGAAGCATGAATGGCATCGTAAAGCTAAAGCAATACAGCATGGCCGATTTTAGACCCTTCTTAGGGGTGCTCAAGCTTAAAAATTGTAATATTAAAACACATTTTTCAATTTTGGTGCTTCAAGTGAGAGCTTGCGAACTTGTCTGTTAGTGACAGAGAACAAACAATTACAGGTTC
Organism: Zingel zingel; assembly: GCA_023566125.1. Lineage (NCBI taxonomy): Eukaryota > Metazoa > Chordata > Actinopteri > Perciformes > Percidae > Zingel > Zingel zingel. The sequence continues at coordinate 39,068,832 of CM042316.1, read as the reverse complement.
AAAGGGCTTGAAACAGGTTTAATATCCTGTGTCGCTGTAGCCAATGCTATGCACCTGTAACCCCGTCAAGGAAAGGGTTAACAGAAGGTAGTGTTGGCCAATCGGAGGTGGTTGTGCCAGACTCCCGCCTTTGGCTGAATCTAATCTGTCAGAGGGAGAGCAGGAGTGCAGTTGTGAAGTTTAAAGTTCGTAGTCCCCAGAGAAGAAGTTGGCTATTTCATGGCACAGATTAGAACCCAAATTGAAACTTAAGCAACTAAATGAATGCCGAATGTTAGAACATTGTGTCAAATTGGTCGTTATTACTGTGACTTATAACATGTCAGGTTCCATCATAGTGTTAATAGTGTCAAAAACGTTAGCTGACGTTGTTGTTCAGTAGCAAGCACAATGATTATGGGCTGATGATGACTGTATCCGTGTCACATTCTTATTAGGGGCCTAAAGGTTTGATCGTAGAATCGCCCCTGCAATACAGTTATGACATTGTTAGTTTTGATCTGCCACATGACTTTTGCCCTTTTTATTCACTCTGTAATCACAAACACTAACAAATAGATAGGTGAATTCATATAAACAACTTTAGAAGTTATTAACAAAGAACTGCTACTGTTACAAACTGATGCTGACTGTCTGACCGGAATTTGCCTCAAACAAACTGAGCTGCGAGTGTCTTTCATGAAAGCATTCTTCATCACAACCATCAGTCTCACATCGACAGAGAGTTGTTTTAACCCACAGGCCTTTAGAGCATTTTTAAACAAGTCATTTAAAGATCAATAACGCCCCAGGTCAACTAACCAGACACCGCAACAAATCTAGACAGCCGTGGTAATTCATGATTTTCAGCTGCCCAGGCTTAAAGGTACAGTTCACCCCAGATGTGTCATATTACCTGTAGTGCTATTCATCAATCTAGATTGTTTTAATGGGAGTTGCCCAGTGTCGGAGCTATCGGCCCTAAAGATGTTTGCCTTTTTTTTTCAATATAATGCATCTAGATGGCACTTGGCTTGTGGTGCTCGAAGTGCCAAAAAAATTATTTTGAAAAACTCAACAGCAATGTCTCTTTCCAAAAAATCATGACCCGGTTACTCAAGATTATCTACAGACCTGGTTGTGTCAATGTCAATGTCAGTTTAATTTGTATAGCACCTTTCATTAGAAGTAAGGTCAAAGTGCTTTACTGTTCTTCTCATCTACCTCATGTATATTTTCAATCTTACGATTACAATATTGTTATTAATATATCACCATTGCACTGGACTGCCTTGCACTATATTTATATTCAAATCTGAAATCTCAGACTATACTGATATTGCACTATTCCTTCCCTCTCTTCAATTGTTATTGTATATTTTTTTGTAAATTTGTAAATTCTATTGTACTGTTATACTATATAACATATATATTAACAGTATTTATTTTATATTTCTCACTGTCCTTTCTGTTTTTATTCTTATATGTTAAGTGAGTGTTTCCTTGTTTGTTTGCGCAAACCTGGTCAATAAAGCTGATTCTGATTCTGATTCTAATTAAAAACAGCATACACATTCAAACTACGAATGAATAGAAATAACAATACAATGAAATCATTAACATTAACCATACGCACACACACACACACACACACACACACACACACACACATTCGTGCCTGTGATAGCGTGAGATGTAAACAGTTACGGCTTCGTTCTTAATCAGCTACTACTATCATCATCTCACCCAGACCGTGCTTTGGACAAACATGACTGAGAAAAGCCACAGTGTTGGTGTGGTGTTAGCAGGGCAGCAGTGATGTAATGTCCACACTGCCTGCGGTGGATGAGTGTGTGTTCTCATCATCTCTTTCTTCAGGTAAATAATTCAGGCCAGACATGAGCCGGGTATTGACTTACGCCTGCTAATGTCACTCCTGTGTGGAAAGATAACAAACCACACAGAGGAAAGATAGAAAAAGTGGTTTAGGGTTAAGACGCCGTCCATAAACCAGAACGTTCCTGGTTCGGATCTGGCTGGAAACATTTGTTGGATGCATTTGCCATCTCTCTCTCGAAATTCTTGTTATATATCCATTATTACGTATAGAGTCCAAACAATTCAAAAGTCGAAGGAAAAGAGTCTTCAAAGATAAGAGTTAACATCTCTACAAAACCAGTTGTTCACATTTAAAACAGGGTGAACAAAACCATTTCATCTGTCATCACAAGCAACACTAAATCAATCCATTCTAAAGTATTCTGATGATGCATATTTCTGTTAAATAACTCTGGCAACCCTGAGCTGCACCAACATTACGTAAACAAAGTGGTCAAGTGGAGGGATAATAATGCTCTTGACATTAATACAAAGAAAACAGAAGAAATAGAATTTGGTTAACATCTGACTCTCATAGTTCCTAATTGTTATCCATAATTAGAAAATCAAGCAGGGGTTTTCTTATAAATACTTTGGGGGGTCTGCTATCCTAGAAAGACCACATTGAATCTGTCTGCAACAGGACAAAACAAAGAGCAAAGGGCGAGTAGACATATTCATCTCTTGTTGTAAATGTTTGTGAGTATGAGTGTGAGAATACTTGTTGTTTGTCCACCACTTTAAAGTCAAAATTGCTTCACAAAATGATAATCTGCTCAAAGATCGGGGGTCAACCTCATGAGAAACTCTATGAATGAACTTTTACAACAACAAATTATAAACCAAAGGCATTATTCAGATGATGTATGACTTTAGATATACTGACAATAAGGGGGGGCCCCATACAGCATTAAGAAGACATATGATTGATAAAGGCTTCATTTGCATTTAGATTGATTATTCAGATAAGTCAAAGGTCACCGGGTGAGATATAGTGACAAGTTAATTGTGCTGGTATTTGTCACTGAATAAACTTGCCCATAAAAACACAGACAGAATGGCTCTCCTTTCTGCTTCAGTGGACAATACACATTAACATTTTGTCTCTATTCTGCCTCCATAAAGGCTGCAAAAGAAGTAGACACAGCAAGTATTATTATTGAAGAAATAGTCAGTGGTGGAAGAAGTATTCAGGTCCTTTACTCCAGTAAAAGTAGCAACTACTGCAATAAAAGGGCACTTAATCATAAGTCCTGCATTCGAAATCGTACTCAAGTAAAAGTACAAAAGTATTATCAGCAAAATGTACTTAAAGTATTAAAACAGGGCAGTGGTGACCTAAAGGTTAGAGAAGTGAGCACTGTTAGAACTGTATATCATATAATTTGTATTGCTTATTGTTATTTATAATAAAAAGGACTCCGTGATAATTTGATAATATAATTTATCCACTTTCAGTGAAATTATGTGGTGACAAAAGATATATTTTGTTAACATTTTACAAGATTGATGTAATGATTCAAAGCAAATAAGCTTCCAAAATTAGTTACGAAAGTCTTTCATATACATGTAGGAGTTTTTCATACATTTGTTCATCATATTATTTTTGGAAAACGCTTATATAAATGCTGCTACTACTGATAGTTCTTCATACACTGCTGTGTAGTTGAAACAAATCTTATTTTAGAGGCAGATGTGTTTTGTCTGTTAAATGTGAATCTTCAAAGTAAATAGATATATGGGTCAAATAAATGTAGTGGAGTAGAAGTATAAAGTAGTAGAAAAATCGTACAAAGGCTCATGTTGTTTCTAAAATTCTGTTATTTCAGCTCAGTCTAAAGTCTCGCTAACTGCAGCTTTGTAGTATCTTGTTACCCTCAGTGTGTACTAGGTTTACTACAAGTTATACAAGCTCCCTCCAGGGTCTGTAAGTGTACACTGCAGACCACAGCTCCCCACTGCAGACTGCACAGTATCTGTCTGCAGGTGGGAGGTCTTATTCAGGTATGGGTCTGCCCTCTGCTGGTGTTGTTAGCGCCACTCAGAAAACTCTTAATGCTCTGCAGTTACACAAGCAGGCATATACAAGTACAAATACCTCAGAATGGTACTGAAGAACAGTATTTCAATAAATTGACTTGGTTAATCTTCTAAAGAAATAGCCAACAGAACGATCAAGTGATGGAAGCAACTGTGTTTGTCTTTGGATCCGTAAGTAACATTTATTTATAAAGCACCTTTCACAGATAAAAATCTAAAAAGTGCTTTACACAATAAAATGAAATACAATAAATAAATAAAAGACATTAGAATACATAGGAAAAACATAGATACTTAAAATCAGACTGCCATAAAAACCCTCGCCTAACTAAAAACCTGTTTAAATAACAGTCAACGGGCCACACACACACACACACACACGCACACATGTGCGTTTCACTATCTTTGTGGGGACCCGTTATTTACATAATGCATTCCCTAGCCCCTTACCCTAACCTTGACCATCACAACTAAATGCCTAACCTTAACCCTTACCCTCACCCTAACCATAACCTAATTCTAACCCTAATCCTAAAACCAAGTCTTAACCCTCAAACAGACCTTTAAAGTGGTGGGGTCCAGCATTTTGGCCCCACAAAGCTGTCCGGACCCCACAAGTGTACTGGACTCCCGGTTTTTGGACCCCACAAATATAGTTAAACAAGCACACACATACACACACACACACACACACACACACACACACACACACACACACACACACACACACACACACACACACACACACACACACACCCCTGTCCTGTTCCTATTGTGGTTGTCCAGTAAATGAGAGAGAGAGAGCTGCTGAATGAATGAATAGCAGCTCTCCATCGCAATGGAATTTCACCAAGTGAGCGGAGACAAAAAACAGCCACTAAACAAAACAAACTAACTAACAGGCTTTGTAATAATCTGTTTTTAGTATCAGGAAGCACAAGATCCGCACTAAATATGCAAAAAACAACAACAAAACAACAACAATTAAAGTATTATGCAGATTGCTTCCTGAAGATTTATTGCGGCTAGTAAAGAAGTAATTGATTTCTATGATATTATTATTTTTTTAATGTAATCTTGTGAATGGATGTGTTGCTTTGAGTTAAAGCTGAAACTAACAACAGTGTAAGAAAACCACAGCGTCCCATAGCTGGGTTTTTGGAGCAGCCTGAGTTTTAGATGCATTGTTTTTAACTCAACAAACAAGGACAACAGACAACCTCTGAGATCAGGAACAATTTCAGGAATACAGATTATCAGTTTGCTGAAACACAAAAAAACAGCTGAAAAAACAACACAACTGCCACCAAAGAAGTCGCTAGCAGCCATCACTTGCCAGTACATAAACTAGGAATAAATAGTTTAAAATGATTCCTTATGCAACAGAATGCCAATAAAGAACCCTGGGGAGGATTTCTTTATGTGGCTGTGACCATGTCTTGTAGTTGTCTAAAATGTGTTTAGCTGCTGCCCCTGTCCACAGCAGGACATTGGTCAGCTTCTGTGTCAGTACCCCAAGCTTCTCAATACTTGGGGCATGCTGACCGCCATCTACTGTCGATGAAACACTGACTATGGAGAAGTACCTCCCATAACAACACTTCAAAAGATCCAAACTATTCCTTTAGGCCCAGTGACAGGAGTATTCCCCAAAACCTGTGTTATACTTTTATAGGAGACTTGAAACCAGTGTTAACACAGAAAGCACCAGAACTCAAATTTGACCACATCTGTAAGACCGCAAAATACATGTAAAGGTGCATCGCTGGATAACATGTAGAAAGAAACATTTTGACTTTTTTCCCTTAAGGTTTGCATAGGCAAAAATAAATCGTGATTACCGATGTGTGCAGGTGTCAAACGTGTGCCCTAAGAGCTTAACACAACACCAAATAGAAAAAAGCACAGACATCCTGTCTTCATCACTCATCAATAGCATCGATACTGTGGTGTAAGCCAAGTATGACTGGGTCCCAAACAAATCTAAAACAGGCATTTATGGAATGAGGAAATGTGAGGACTTTATATTCACAATTACCATTAGTATGGTGTCAACTACGAGCCTACTATAAATCTACCCACTACTCTGTGTTTATAAACCAAGTTTTTCAAATTTAAATCAGCTAAATTCTTTGACAAAACTGTTATTGGTGTTGAGAAGTACCCTGTCCTCTGACTGCAGCCTGAGTTTACCTGGGTGAGGGTGCATCTGTTGCTGAAACGGTGTTCATTTGCATCCCAGCCCTCCAGTGACCAATCAGATCCGTTCCTGTTCATTTTCATTGTCATTTTTACCACATCTAGTTAAGATCCTTGCACCATTCTGAGTATAAACTGGACGGCAAAAAGCTAAAACATGAATGATTCCTTCTTGTTTTGTTGTGTCGATTGGTTGATATTATTTTGCAAACCGGTGACAACAGGTCTCCCGAGCTATTTATATTTTTAAAAAGATCCACAGAGACATCCCAAAATATAGATTTCCAATGCAAAATATCCTTGGCTTAGTGGTAAGAAAAAACAAGATGACAAAAAACTGTTACAAACAGAGAAAGAGCATCTTCAGAAACTCTGTCATGTTGAAAAGAAAATGCTTCGCTTTTTTAAACAAAATTCCACACGAACAACAAACATTTAGTCATCACAAGAATTGTTGGTTTTTATCCAAGTTAAAATCAAAAATGTGTTCCTCCAGATGTAATGATCCTTTTTTCTTCTTCCAAATTCACCAGTTATAAAAAATTATCCTTCAAACTGGCAATAAAAATGTTCTGCTGTTGATCAAATATCATCTGAGTAGTTATCGGCTATCTGTGTGTGTGTGTGTGTGTGTGTGTGTGTGTGTGTGTGTGTGTGTGTGTGTGTGTGTGTGTGTGTGTGTGTGTGTGTGTGAGTTTGTGAGTTTGTTTTATTGGCTCGTCCCATTTGGGCCTCCACAGCGGGGGACGCTGTCAGAGCTGATTAGTCGATCAAAAAGGCTGACAAGTTCAGCAACGCATTCACTGAGTATCAAAAACACCGACACTAAGGGCAACGCATGCTTACACACACACGTGTGTGTGTGTGTGTGTGTGTGTGTGTGTGTGTGTGTGTGTGTGTGTGTGTGTGTGTGTGTGTGTTTGTGTGTGCGTGTGATTGACTACAAAGAGGATTCAGTGGAAAGCGTAATGAGCAGCTGAACACTTAATGATTGCTGTAGCTTCACTGCAACAAGCTGCACACAGTAGGCTTTCATTATAAAACTGCAAAAGTTCAGCTATGTGCCATGCTGGTGTGTGTGTGTATGTGTGTGTGTGTGTGTGTGTACCTGCTGTAGAATGACCATGGTTCTGGTTTTTGTCCTTATGACTGGACATCAGCAGTTACCTGTAGACCCTGAGAAAGAGAGAGAACAATAAGGACATCTATTCATTAAGATCATTATTTACCGTCTGTTCCTACAGTGGGTAAGGCTATCATATCTTACAAAAAATTGCATAGGCCTACAGCAACAAGTAACATGTAGGCCTACAGAAAAGCACCAGAAGAGAGAGAGAGAGAGAGAGAGAGAGAGACACACACACACACACACACACACACACACACACACACACACACACACACACACACACACAACCTAATTCTAACCCTAATCCTAAAACCAAGTCTTAACCCTCAAACAGACCTTTAACCTTGTGGGCTCCAGCATTTTGGGCCCCACAAAGCTGGTCGGACCCCACAAGTATTCCCGGTTTTTGGACCCCACGAATACAGTTAAACGAGAACACACACACACACACACACACACACACACACACACACACACACACACACACACACACACACACACACAGTTGGGTGCTGTTTTACCTATAAACATAATCAAAGGAGCAGCTGACACTTAAAAGCTGCTTGTTAAAACTGGCTTTGTGTAAATGAAATAGCAAAGCTATGTGTCTGCTAATAGGAGACGTGTGTGTGTGTGTGTGTGTGTGTGTGTGTGTGTGTGTGTGTGTGTGTGTGTGTGTGTGTGTTCTTGTTTAACTATATTCGTGGGATCCAAAAACCGGGAGTCCAGTATACTTGTGGGGTCCCGACAGCTTTGTGGGGCCAAAATGCTGGACCCCACAAGGTTAAAGGTCTGTTTGAGGGTTAAGACTTGGTTGTAGGATTAGGGTTAGAATTAGGTTATGGTTAGGGTGAGGGTAAGGGTTAAGGTTAGGCATTTAGTTGTGATGGTTAAGGTTAGGGTAAGGGGCTAGGGAATGCATTATGTCAATGACGGGTCCCCACAAAGATAGTGAAACGCATTGTGTGTGTGTGTGTGTGTGTGTGTGTGTTTGTGTGTGCTCATTATTCATGAAGGACAGATTTAGAGTTGCTTCATACAAGCTGTACAGAGTAATTGCCACTACCTTTCTGTGTGTGTGTGTGTGTGTGTGTGTGTGTGTGTGTGTGTGTGTGTGTGTGTGTGTGTGTGTGTGTGTGTGTGTGTGTGTGTGTGTGTGTTAGCTCTAGTAAATTATTCAGCCTCCCTTAATAAAGCTTTAGTTTAATCTTTTGACTTTTTGACATATGGTAGCCGTGACACCTCGACCTCATTAGACGTTTTGTTCTGGCTTTACACCTGAGCTGCCTAATAGAGTCAGTGTTTAAAGTTAAAGTCCTCCTTTAGATCCTCTCCTTACATTATCACATTTCATCTGTGATGTTATGCTATGTATTGGGAGTTCAGTGCATGTCAACGGTAATTTTGTGAGGAAATTATGCAAATTAAACTTTTGGTGTACTTGATTTCTCTCAACCTGCTTTTTGTAAGTTCCTATATTATATATTTACCATATTTACCATTTCTAGAAAAAACAGTGACTACAGCATCAACCCCCTCAGGTACACACCTGTTATTTGACTTGTTGCATTAATCAATATGTATATGAGCGAATCAACTGACTCATAAAACACAGCTGTGCAGGTTGTGGAAAAAATGTGTTGTAATTTACACTAAGAGGAATTAAAAAAAAAGCAACAAACTTAAAACATTCAGACTTGTTTTGTGAATATAATGTTCTGTTTTAAACCATGCTTACATATTGAACCAATGAAACAACAATATTCAGTACAGTCATTAAAATCACCACTCTAAAATATTGTCATTTTTGGTGCCACTGTGTTTTCTGTATACATTTATTTTTTTTGTGTATATTTATAAATAATAGGCTCACAATGAAGCCCTTTGCGTAACAATTTCTGATAATTTGCATGTTTTCATCCTATATTCGTAGGATGTTGACCTGTTGACACAGTATGATGCATAGCCTACTATGTGATTATGCATTGGGACGTTATGTTTTACTGTGCAGCGAACATTAGAAGTTTTCTGTAAGACCAACATTTGTTCACTGTGCGTTGACATTTTTATGGATATTTTTATTGTTTCTGGAAGAAGAGCAATTAAAAAAAACATTGCAACGGTGAATTATTTTACAGTTTTTGTTTTCCCAGGCTTTATTTTCTCTGTATTAATTGAAATGTATTGATAGTATATTTTTGCTTGTGGGCAGGCGCATTCACGTATGCTGGTGCATGTGTACACTACCCAGTATTCTTGTCCATTGTACAATGCAGAGTTAGACTCGCTACACAAGCAGGATAAGACAGGGTACAGTTACTGTTTAAAGCTATAATGCGTAGTTTCTGTCGCCCCCATGAGGAATTCTAAGTAATGACAACAAAACTGTCGGCACATCCACATGATACAAGCCTTCCGTAATCGCACCCCGGCACAAACCTGTGTACATGAGACTTAACCACAGTAAATTATTCACTCTCTCATTATCCAGCTTTAACTGTGTCATTTGACCTTTGACACCTGGCAGCAGTGACAGCTGCCTTTCAGAGGCAGAACTGACTCTTTGAAAGTAAAACTGAGTCCCCCAGGGGGAGTTCACTTTGCTGGAAACCTTTCAAAGGGTTTCTTATTAAGACAGACGCTGCATCTTTTCCCTCACTACACAACCACCGCTTTGTCACAAACAAGTCAGTATAAAATCTGTCCTAATATCACCAAACACACAGTAAACAGGGTCCGTGTAACACTTATCAGTTCAATTTTCTAAGCACAAACAGACATTTGGAAAAACAGAAAAATGGGTTCAAATATCCAATTTTTCATTTTTTTCCACCTTGACAAATTAAAAAAATTGGATCTTTAAACTGTTTTTCCAATTTTCAGTTTTTATTCAGAGGATCAAAAACTTAGAAAATTACAAAATTGTGTCTGGGCTCCAATTATTCAATAATGCAATGGTCTTCTCTCCGTCTACTTTGTGGAATATGCAGGTCATTAACTGCATATGGACCAAAAAAAAACCAAACTGATAGACTGTGGGGTCAGAGGTGCAACTGATGGTTTCGAGTGGGGGGGGGCGGGACGTAGCTAGGCGGAACGAACGTGAGAATACCATTGCAGTATTGAATAATTGGAGCCCAGACGCAATTTTGTAATTTTCTCAATTTCTGATCCTCTGAATAAAAACAGAAAATTGGAAAAACAGTTTAAAGATCCAATTTTTTAATTTGTCAAGGTGGAAAAAAATGAAGAATTGGACATTTTTCCAAATGTCCGTTTGTGCTTAGAAAATTGAACTGATAAGCGTTACACTGACCTAACAGCATTTACTCCTGTAGCTCTTAGTCTGTCCGCACATGTGGCAGAGATCAGGGCCCATATTTATCCAGCTTCTCAAAGTGCCATTTTAGTCATAAGTGCTGAGAATTTGTGTATATCATAATGTATTCTCTTGAAACTTCTTTATTGTCAAATGTGTGTTGAATGTAAACTCATCTTAGGAATGTCACCATTCAATGTGAATTTATCTGAGAATACTCTTAAATAAGTTAATCTATTCAGTGATTGGTCCATGCATATGTTATCCAAAATCCCATTTGTGGCACAGCAAAGTGTCGTGAATCATCTCTAAGACTGACACTTAAGATATAGTCCTACACTTCACTTAAATTACGACTTAGATGCTTGATAACTTTTAAGCGCAGCTTTGAGCCAAGAATTGTTTTACTCTTAAGTCAATTCATAGCAGTGTTCTTGTGAGTAATTCTCAGAGGCTTGATGAATACGGGCCCAGTTCAAGTTTCAAAAATCTTACAAAATGACAAAAATGAAGAAATGAAAGAGAGTGTTGGTGGGTGTCAGTATAGCCTTGCTGTGTATCGCAGTTAACATTACTGAATATCTTGTTAAGCTGTGAATATAGTTATCAATAGCCAAGTGTTTACTACTGCTGAAGAGGAATACATCTCAATCGTGTAAGATGTTATTTATCTGCATTACCAGCAGCTATGTGTGATAGGCACAAACTGGGGCTACGGTCAGCCTGTGTTCGGCTATTTATACTTGATACGGTTGTTGACATAGAACTCAGAGTCTTGCTTATGGTCACGGTTAAAGAGAGGCAAGAGGCGTCAGCTGTATTAAATATTCAAATCCAAGCAGAAACAGCAGAAGAAGGTCATTTTGAGAAGAAAAGACAATGTTTGGTTTTTGCTGTGTTACAGTAACATCATATGCCAACAAGAATCTATGGGATAATGTGTACAGCGCAAAATTATTGCAATTATTTGGCGTGGAGTTCCTCTTTAAAATACTGTTTATCATCTTAATTTTCAGAAGAGCCATGGAGACATGTGTTCAAGCAGCACAGCAAAAATAAAAATGTAATGCAAAACACATGAATGCAAGCCTCTCTCTATCACACACACACACACACACATACAAACACACACACACACACACACACACACACACACACACACACACACACTCCCTATTAATATTTCAGCATCTAATTACCCCAGCAGAGTTCCTAGGACAAAGGTTGTGTGAAGCCATGGCCTGTGTGTGTGTGTGTGTGTGTGTGTGTGTGTGTGTGTGTGTGTGTGTGTGTGTGTGTGTGTGTGTGTGTGTGTGTGTATATGTGTGTGTGTGTGTGTGTGTGTGTGTGTGTGTGTGTGTGTGTGTGTGTGTGGTATCAGATTTTGTACCTGCAAGACACATTAGCAAAAGACAGAGGAAGAGGAGAAAGAAGAGTCCCTCCTTCCTATTTCCTAGCCCTCCCTTTTTTTCCTAGCCCTTTCATACATTATTTGGTATAAACATTGATTATATCCACTTTAACGATGGGGACAATGGCACACAATTTCAAACAGTCAAAACGCCATTCATAGTGTTGCACTCATTTGTACCCATCAAAAGTGACAGAAATAGTAACACACACCAGGCCAATTGCTGCTTGAAGCGGGTGTGAAAGATCTGTTAAAGCATACTGGCAGCTCTCAGATGTATTTAATCTCAGGGTGCCAGTGCCCCCCACATTTTAGAGACACATTAATTCATCAGCCTGAACAATCTGTTCCATACATGTTGCAATCTGTGAACCCAAATCTAACTCCTGCCCATTCTTCACACACCACGAACCCCCCCACTGGTAGAGGCAGCGTGGCAGAGTAAAACCCTCTAATGGGACAGCTGTGGACTAATATCGAACCCAAAGGCAATTGATTGTGAGTAACTTTCTGGGGCAAACCCAAATGGAAAGTGAAAGGTGAAGTGCTTCTACTGTGCAATTAGAACTGGGCAATATATCGATATTATATCTACATCGTGATATGAGACTAGATATCGTCTTAGATTTTGGATATTGTAATATGTTTTAAAGGCTGCATTACAGTAAAGTGATGCCATTTTCTGAACTTCCCAGACTGTTGTAGCTGTTCTATTATTTGCCTTTACCCACTTAGTCATTATATCCACATTACTGGTGATTATTTATCAGAAATCTTATTGTTTAAATATTTTGTGAAAGCACCAATAGTCAACGCTACAATATCGTTGCGGTATCGATATCGAGGTATTTGGTCAACAATATCGTGATATTTGATTTTCTCCATATCACCCAGCCCGATGTGCAATAATGTTTTTTTTGAGTTTGTGAAATATGAACAAATAAATATGTTGTAAAAATAAAAAAGTTTTATTAGAGATGAAGAGAAACTAGAGAAGTCACAACAGCAGTTACCTCAATGAATAAAATAACAAACCAAGTTTCAAAGTGTGCACATCAAAGTCTATTTACAGGAGTTTGGGAGTGTATCTGCATATGCTAAAAAAATAAAAAAGGTGCAGGCTATAAAGCCTTTTGAGTCTCCAGAGGGAGCTACGTGAAGTCTGATGAATTGCCTCAAGCGACGTAACTTAAGAGAATCTCTGTAGCCCGCTGCTCAGCTCTGCTGCAGGCTAATTCAGCTTCTACTAGCATAACACATCCAAAGTTGCTGAGTTGCATTGTGTGCCATGGACGCGGTTTTGACAAGGAAGAAGATAAATAAAATAGAAACGACGACATATCTGGTTCTGCTTTTGAGCCTTTTTGTTTAAACCGTCCATCATCCTTCACCCATTTAAATTAACTATATAACTTTTAAATGTTTCTGAAACTTTGTAATTTTTCATCTGATGATCATAAATGACCTGTAATAGCAAACGAGACTAACAGTGAAAAGAAAGCTATTTTTATAGAGATTTTATTAATGCCTTTGCCCGGGTCTGATTTCTTCCGCAAAGTCACAAAATGATAACACATGCTGATGGGTCACAGATTTAGGCTTAGCCAGGTAATGTAAAGGGTAGCAGGATATATCTTTATAAAGGCTAGGCCTAATTGTAGGCTATTCTAATTCGATTTTAGATTTTTTTGTTATGGCTATAACTGGAGCAGGGCCATCACAGGGAAAAAAGGAAATTAAAACAAAGAACAATTAATGGTAAAAGCTAAAAGTGAAAGTGACAGACAACGGGCGAAACCTGAGTCTATCTCGGCCGGCTTTCAACAGATGGAGACAATTACTGGTTTTTAAATGATTCAAAACTAACCCTGAATTGGCCCTCAGGTATGTAATATGTCTATTTCATTCTCTTTTTTTTAAAGATTATTTTTGGGGCCTTTATTTGACAGGACAGCTGAAGACATGAAAGGGGAGGGTGGGGGTGGGATGACATGCAGCAAAGGGGCCGCAGGTCTGAGTCGAACCCTGGACCGCTGCATCAAGGAGTAAACCTCTATATATAGTTCTTGCACTACCAACTGTGCTATCTGGGCGCCCCTATTTAATTCTTAAATAACTATACATTGCGTGATGTGGTTGTAGTCAGTAGCCTTCATTAAATTACGTCCCACTTCCATTTCATTTAGCGCCGTTTTTTTATTTATTTTCATGGTTTTTGTTGGCCTACTATTTTCTTTTCCCTTGTCCCCCTTAGTGTTGATGAACTGACTGAAGAGCTGGTTAATTAACCCGAGTCGTGTCACTGAACCAGGAGAATCGAGTGGCATACGTCAATGAAACGACTCACTCCTGTTTTTTTACCTCATTAGCGCCTCCACTGGAGTGGTGGTAGAATCAATCAGGAAATGGGCTACCTCGAGCAGCACGATTGGACCGAAAGAGTTGTTGAAGAGTTGTAGATTGGAGACCGCGCACCAGGCTACTGAACGAGACCAAATTTAACCGTGCAACCGCCCGAGTATAATGTAATCAAGCGGTGTCTTGGTTCTCAGCAAGTTTGAGTTATTAACCAAGCCTTGTTTCTGGTGCATCTCAGATGATTGTGTTCATGGCAATTCACACATTATCGATGAGGAAGTACATCACATACAAATACACGTCATGTTATCTTGGAAGTTAAGTTAAATGTTAGAGAAGTGAATGTTGCAGGCTGCATGGTAGGTAGGCTGTCACGAGGAGACCACGCACCAGGCTACTGAACAAGACCAAATGTAACCGTGCAACCACTCGAGTCTAATGTAATCAAATGGGTGTCTAGGTTCACCGTTCTCGGCAAGTTTGAGTTATCAACTGATCCCAGAAGCCTTTACTTCTCATGCATCTTAGATGATTGTGTACATAGAAATTCATAGGCTACATTACCGATGGATATCACATACAAATCATCATGTTATCTTATGTTAAGTTAAATGTTTGTTACATAGTAGGTAGGCTGTGACAAGAAGACCGCGCACCAGGCTACTGAACGAGACCGTAACCGTGCCTAGTGCATGAGTCTACGTAATCAAACGGGTGTCTAGGTTCTCGTCAAGTTTTAGTTATCAACCGATAGCAGAAGCCTTTATGTCTCGTGCATCTTAGAATTGTGTTCATGGAAATTCATAGGCTACATTACCAAGGTGAAAGTATTATATCACATACAAATACACGTAATGTTATCTTGGTAGTTAAGTTAAATGTTAGAAGTGAATGTTGCTACATGGTAGGTAGACTGTCAGGAGGAGACCGCGCACCAGGCTACCGAATGTAACCGTGGCCAGTGCGTGAGTCTAGTGTCGATCAGTATGAGTGTATAAATAGTATGTCAGCCTATTTCAGAGACATGGAGAGCAGGACATTTGCAGTTTGAGGCTACATGTCTTGGAGCGACTATGGCGGGGGAAGTAAACACGCGATCACCAACCCCCCCCCCCCCCCACATCCCCCCCCGCCGCGGGCACGCAATCCCGTGACCGAATCTATTAACTCGGTAGGACAACCAACTACCGTCCGGTTGAACCAACTTGCGTAAAAGAGGCGGTTGTCCCATCACTAGTCCCCCTATACTTGTGTAAAGTGTCCTTGGGTTTTATGACATGCGTTATAGAAATCTAAATTCTGACTACATTGGTTGCTACAAAAAACTCTAAATTCTTTGGTTCGTGACACAGTGATACCCGGTTTAGCTCACAATGCATCCAAAGTAGGCTAAGTTACCGTATACAACACTTGAAATGCAATGATGCATCTGTAATGTATTTTCTTATTGTAAATTAATGACTTTCTTTCTGAGCAAAACATTCATTGCAACAATATGACCTCCCGGTAACGCTAACTCAGTAATACAGCACCGTAAAGAAAAGACCTTTACGACAGCCGTTGTGGTAAAAACACTAGAATCCACTAGAATCAACACAAACTTAAAGTTACATAGAATGGTGCTGCATTAGGCCCAATGTCAGATTTAGTTTTCAGCTTGTTTTGATCCGCCCAACAGGACAAACATATAAATTACTTCAGCCTTAATAAATTGATGTTGCCGAATTTGTTCATATCAGCGGATTCTGTTGCAATATGAATGTAGACATGACCTTGGCTACACCCAGGTGAGAAAATGATATCACAATGTACACACCCAGATAAGAGTATAAAAGCTTTGTGAGTACCAAAGGAGGGACCAGGCGTCAAACCCAAACTGCTGCACAGTAGTTTCAAATTAAGAGCATATAATATTTGTACATGAATTGAACTTTTAAAGATGTTTGTTAGAAAGTTTGCTACATAGGGTGCTGATTGGAAAAGACATAACGGTACAGTACATTGAATGTATGTAGAAGATGTTTTAAAAAAATGAATGTATTACGAAAGTGCAGTTGAGCAAATATTTTTTTCTATATTCTGTGCTTATGTATTTATTGTGATATTTAATATGAAGAGGAATATGTATATTTATATTAGCAAGAAAATAATACTAGCTATACTGCTCTAATTTGTATATTATATGGCTGTTTGTCTGAAAATGTCTTATCTGTGGTAATGTTTTATGTTTTGTGTGGACCCCAGGAAGAGTAGCTGATGTTCTGTATCAGCTAATAATTATAATTATCCTAATAAAAGCTGTATACAATCACATTTTATGCTATATTTTTTTTTCATTTTCATTTTTTTTTGTCATCCTGTTGATAGTGCCATCAGACCAGAAAATGCTTAAAAGGGGCAACAATATATTTGTTGTTTTCTTTGGAGGACTTTTTTTTCTGTTTTCATTACAATCAGTAGAAAAATAGATTTATTGTCGTCTTCTACAACCTATGGTACCATCTGTTAAATGTTCTTCAGACTAGCAAAAATACACAGTATAGGCTATCTCCTTTTGGTAAAACTAAAGAAGAATCAATAAAGTACATCTGTAAAAATCTTCAGTTCACTGGAAAAGTAGAACACAAATACATCTGATTATTTCAAGGAAACCAATCAACTAATTCCGCTGTCCTATCCAATCAGAAATGCCATCCATGTGTGCTCATGATGACATTATGTTTATATGTTTTCTTAAATTCAGCTTACTACTCTAACAGGAAACCGTTATAGCTGGTTTTGTCTGTATATACCCTGTATTGTTGACATATTTCTAGAGAAACTTCTTATATTCAACAGCTAATATTTTAAGAAATAAGAAAAACATCTCAGCTGGACCACAGTGCAAAAAACACCATGGCCCTTTAAAACAAATAAACACACACACACGAACAGAACACAGAACAAAACGTCTAATGAGGTCGAGGTGTCACGGCTACCATATGTCAAAAAGTCAAAAGATTAAACTAAAGCTTTATTAAGGGAGGCTGAATAATTTACTAGAGCTAACACACACACACACACACACACACACACACACACACACACACACACACACACACACACACACACACACACACACACACACACTAATGAGATCATGCATAAAGCCAACATGCTTCTATAAGCCTCCTGACTCACGGTCCTTACCCTTTTGTGTGATCTGAACTCTTCTCGCCCTCTCGTTCTTCTGTCCTTCCTTTCCCACTCTTTTGGTTTCACCACAAACGTCCTCCTCGGTGTATGGGGGGGATGAAGAACAGAAGTAGAGAACTAGACCGTAGGGTCTTTCTTCAGGAGAAGTAGATAAACTGGTTAATCCCACTGCAGAAGAAGCTGCAGTTAAAAGAGTGACACCTTCATTTTTATCCTTTCCTCCTACCTCAGACCTTTTTCTCTTTTTCTGTATATGTCCTGTGGCTTTTTTCCCTTTCTCTCTCGGCAGATCTTTGTTTAACTCCTTACTTCTACTTCTTGTCTACTTCTCTCTTCTCTCTTTCATCTCAAGATGTACTGAGGTATAAGGAGTAAATGACTCCCTCCTCCTCTTCCCTCCCTTCTCTTTCTTGTTGGTATTAACGGTGACACGGAAAGCTGCCCATTCACAGCCACTGATCCCTGAGAGAGAGAGAGAGAGACAGCGAGAGAGAGAGAGAGAGAGAGAGAGAGAGAGAGAGAGAGAGAGAGAGAGAGAGAGAGAGAGAGACAGAGAGAGAGAGTCAGTGGGGGGTGATGAGGAACAAGAGGAGGATGTAATTAGACACAAATGCACATACACACACAGACACACACACACACACACACACACACACACACACACACACACACACACATACTTCTTAAAATAAAGTCTTTAAAAATCCTCTTGGATCAGCTGGAAAATGCACCATCACAAAGCTGAAAACAGGGCTGTTTTTCTAAAATACGAAGGAGTTAGTTGTTGTACTCACCTGTCTGAACAGCATTTTGCAAATTCTGAGCACCGCAAAGTCTTCCTCAATCTGCTCGTTCCTTCTCAAAACACAATACAACCAGTCAACTCGGCCTCTCTGTCCCACTGCACTCCTCAAATTCAAGTGTTCAGATGAAATTTGGATTTCCATTCCACCAACCCAATAACCACATTAAGTTTGCTAACCACAGTTAAATGTATTTGTTTTCAAATGCATTTAACATTTAACTGTTGCATTGTTGTTCATGCATTGTTTCCACAGAGAACACTGTGTGTGATAATGTTCAGTATGAAGGTACAGTCCTAAATGAGGAGAAGAATAAGTAGACACCAACATCTAGTGGTGAGAGTGAAGAACTCCATGGACTCTTCAGTGTAGGCTGAGCTGCTTCACACTCAAAGACAAAGCCAAAAAACGCATAAAAAACAGCAGATGAAAATAGACTATTTTTCTTAAATATGTGACTTTCAGATCAAAATGTCAATTTGCAGTTTGGTTCATGATCGAACACCTACTTTCCAATCATCCTCAGCTGTACTTTGTGTTAAGTTATTGATGCATTAATTAAGCACAGCAAACAAACACGGCTCAGACGTGCCAGGTCACACATTACAAGTAAATGATGCATACCTGTCAGCAAACCAGAATAGGTACATTCTCAGTGGCCATGGTGTAACAGAATGTAACTTGTTTTTGGACTTATTCAACCTTAACTCCTAACTATCCATTAGATCACCCCTCCCTGTGCAGTAAGTTAAGATAACACTGAAAATGTTCAGGTCAAAAGGTTAGGCACATACTGCGAAGCTTTTAGACACGTCCAATGGATATAGATGACTTGATAAAGCCTTATGATTCAATTCCTCTGATGATGAGATAAAGAAGTCATGCTTGTTAAAACCACAAATTAGAAGCTGCTGATGATAGAGTTTGAGGTGAGTGGTGTCAGTGTTTGTCGACACTCACAAGAAGACCTCAGAGCAGAATGGCTGCAGTCGCAGAGCTCTCCTTCCTGCTGTTTGCGCTCATCAACAACATCCACGCAGAAGAACTTATCATCCGAGAGGAAGGGGGCTTTTACGTCTTCAACCTCCCCAACAACACCAACTACTGCCTGATCTCCAGATCTGTTGGTGAGGAGAAGCTCGTCCTGTGGAACACCTCTGACCTCGGGTCCAACAACTCCACACTACCTGGAGACTTGTAACAACGTCTTGTCACCATTTGCATCATCTTCAACCTGACCCATTCAGACTCCACATGACACATGAGAAAAGCATTAGTATTACTGTTTTAGTTCAAAAGATGCAAGAAAACATATCTCAGCGAGACTTGGAGACACAGTTGATCTGCCATGTAAGGGAGCAGCTGACAATCTGGGTATCCAGTGGCTCAAACTTAGTGACATGCAATAAACATGGACCAGAGTTTGGGGACAATACGACATCAGTGATGGATGATTTTAGACGAAGATACCAAGTGGTGACAAACACATCACGGTCTGACGCTGACCCAGGACAACAAAACCAGACTGTGCTGCTGTAGTCGCTGTGAACCAGAGGACCAGGAGAGGAGAGCAGCTTTCAGCTCAGAGAGAGACTTAATATGCATATGATTATTTCATCATTGGCTTTACTAAAGCGTGTGTGTTATACACTTGATTTTAAAACAATGGATGTTAGACATTCATGCAAATAAAAGATTTGAACATGAACACAAAAACAGAGAAAGACAGAGAGAGAGATTACAAAAACAGCAAACAAAAAACTACATAAACTGTATGTGATATTATTATTAACATTATTATTGGGGCGCCCGGTTAGCTCACCTGGTTGAGCATGCACCCCATATACTACGGCTCAGTCCTTACCGCAGTGGCCCGGGTTTGAGTCCACCCCCCCGCCCCCCTTTCCTGTCTTCAACTATCAAATAAAGGCCGAAAATGTATCTTAAAACTGATAATTATTAAATGATATTAAATATAAAAGAACAAGAGGTGAAATATAAGATGGGAAAATACCAAAAGTTATAAATACCCAGTGATTATTATTATAATAATAGAAAATAATAATACTGAGAAAAATAAGTTTTAGAAGTCAACCTTTGATCATGACAGGGTGCAGATGTTCCCTTATCGTCTGTATGAGTTTGTTTTGTATATTTTTTATTTTATTATATGATATATATATTTAGTTTGTTTTGGTTTTCTTGATGTTGTTTTGGATCTGTGTGATTATAGGAATCACTGCATCGGGCTGCATCCTGACCCACAGGAGGGGGCTGCTCTGTTATGTGATATTGTTGGTAATTAACCTTTCAACATTACTTTCACGTAAGGTCTTTTTTTTCAAATCATTTTAACTTTTACCATTTTATCTTCTGTTACTATACTGATGTTTTAAATCAAATTACTGTGATTTTTTTTAATTAAATGTAAAGGAATTTGACTAGTCTTTTATGCATTTATATTTGTTGTGTGTTGCAGTGTTGTCAGTGTTATATACATGTTATTATATCTCGGTCTAGTTCAGTCTATAATCAGTTTTCTGTTTAATAAAGGTTATAAATAACCGATAAAACTTGGGACCAAGTTCTTATGGTTTTCAGAGTGATTTCTGATTTCATTTACTAACTTATCTCTACAGTTTTCTAATTAGGCCTACACTAAATAAAGGTTACAGTTTTTTTCCTAATTAATCTGCATGCATCTTGCGTTTATTTTGTTCTAATGTAATGAGGAAAATGATACATGACATGAATCACGTATTAATCATCTTAACATACAAAAACACTTATTCTTAAATTATTTATTTCCATGACAGCATCACAGACCAGGTTTCAGCTCAGACCAGTTTAACATTGTCTGACAGACTTGTTTGCTGCTCAACAGATACACTATTTAGTATTTTGTCACATCAATGTCCACAAAATGCCCAGACAACTCATACAGTATATGGGCTGAAAATATGAAGAAAAAAACTGGTGTGGGCTCTGCATGTGCTAAATCTGCAGCAGGTATTGGGAGTTAAACAGTGGTGTAGTCTACGAGATACGCAGGTATACGCCATATACCTACTAGGAAAGGTCAAGGATTTCCGTAGTCCCACTTACAAAGCCTGAGGATTGTTTTGTGATAGAGCTTTTACACTCTATAAATTCACCCCGTATGTGTTGCGAGTCACTTAGGAACAACAACACAGTTGCTTGGCGGTCATTCTCTGTGCAAATTTGAAATTAACTAATGTGGATCACTATAGACTATATGAGATGTGTTTTGTTTTGGTAAGCCAGCCCCTGAAGCTACTGCCGCTTCTAGCGACACTGCAGCAGACCTTAAAGGTGCAGTAGGTAAGACTTATAAAACTAACTTTCTGTCATATTTGCTGAAACTGACCCTATGTTCCAGTAGAACTACATGAAGCAGGTCATTAAAAAAAAAAAAAAATCTGGCTCCTCTGGCTCCACCTACAGCCTGTAGTGTGATTTGCAAAAATCCATCACTCCCTGTTCAGATACACCAATCAGGGCCAGAGGGGGGTGTCTAACTGCGTGTCAATCACTGCTCATGCACACACATTCATTCTCCCTTATGGGGGGAGGGGCTTATGAAACAGTTTTGGGCTTTAGCGGAAAGGGGGGAGGGACTGAGAAGTTGTCGATGTTCAAAAAGTCCTGGACCGTCACAATCCTACCTACTGCACCTGTAACATTACAGAAACTTCGGGAAATAAACAGATGAGGCTGATGCTATATGCGGTAGTGTTACAAAATACGCATGGGGTGTCGCTCTGGGATGCATAGTTCTGGGATGGGCGAGTATGAAGCTGGAAGGGAAAAATCTAAGTATACTCACTACCAAAAACTAGACTACACCGCTGTGTACATCTAACTTCCTTCATTCCACAAGGACTCTTTAATAAACTACTGTAACTGACAGACACCTTTCTTGTTACTTTGCAGATAGTGATTTGTATGAAAAACAAAGAAGCATAGGTGGAAGAAGTCTTCAAATACCAGAAATACCAGTGTAATTCACGGTAATTGAGTACCACTAAAATAAATCTGTATATTAGCTCTACTCAAATACAAGTATACAGTATTTAGACCATTACACAGCGTATATCAAGTTACTTTCCCCATTTTGTCACAATGACGTTAAGTTCAATGTTGGATGTTGTTCTGCTGAGTTCTCAAAGTGTAAATGAGGCAGGGTTTGAACACTTAGAACGGTTGTCATTTTATTCTTTAAAATAAATTGGAATTAGCCGGAAACCGTTTTGATAGATACTTTATTGTCCCCATGGGCAAATTTGACTTAAACCATCATCACACATGGGCACACAACACCAGCAAAATATACAAATAATACAAAAATACACACCCTGAGGCATTAATCAGTTTGTGGTTTTGTACTGCAGTACAGCCTCTAACCTCTGCTTATCTTAGGCTTCTGTTTAAAATTCCAGGATGGATCACAGCGGATTATCTTTACATGTTTAAGTACACACTGGTCAAAGAGACACTCAAGATTATGATGATCTTTCTTTAACAAATAACCTATAACTTTTATTTTGATGATACAATTGAATCAATCATTTTCATTTATCAAACAAAAATGCAAAACATTTGGCCAGAATCTCATCAGAAAACAAAAGATAGTGTTCATAAAGGGCCAAAAGAAGGCACTTTTACCTATTAATAGGACTTCATATACCGTAAAAAAAAAGAACGCCAACACAAAGAAAGAGGAAGGAGACGGATATCCGGCCGAAAAGAGCAACATCCGGCGGCACCAGAGCAATCCCAGAAGTGGAGCGTCATGGATATAGACTAGTGGTGGGCAGATCGATCCAAATATAGATAATATCAATTGATCAATACCAGGGTAATAAGACTGATAGTTTAGTTTTAGTTTCTCTCCAGTATGCACCGCTGCAGTTTCATCAAAGAGGCGACCTGGCTGTCTGTGTCTGTTACAGCGCGGAGAAAGCCCAGTTTGCTCCTCCTCCCCCCTCTTGTGATTTGATGTTGTACCGTCACATGATTCAGCGGCGCCAGGAAAACACACAAGCAAGCAGCCAGGCCCGGCGGCGGCCAGCAGCACACACACACACAAACAGGACAGAGACGGAGCAGAAGAATGGCAGAGAGGAAGAGGAGCGCTGTGTGGCTATATTTTCAGGCCGAAAATGAAACAATGGTTAATTAGTGCAAATTAATATCAGCTGGATTAGTCCTAATTGATGGCCTATAAAAAGGTTTCTCGACGAATATCTAAACTTCTGAAAGTTACAGTGAGTACTGTTGGGGCCATTATCTGGAAGTGGAAAAAACATAATTTCACCATTAACCAGCCACGACCAGGTGCTCCTCACAAGATTTCTGACAGTGGAGTCCATAGAATACTTAGAAGAGTTGTCGAAGAACCAAGGACGCGGAGATCTTCAGAAAGACCTGGAAGAAGCAGGTAGTTGTTTAAAAGAAAACAATTAGTAATGCACTCAACCGCCATGGCCTCTATGCACGCACACCACGCAAGGCACCACTGCTCAAGAAAAGGCATGTGGAAGCTCACTTAAAGTTTGCTGCACAACATCTGGACAAGCCAATGACATACTGGGAGAATATAATCTAGTCAGATGAGACCAAAATCTAACTCTTTGGCTGTCATAGCATACACCATGTTTGGAGGAGAAATGGCACTGCACATTACCCTAAAAACACCATACCAACAGTGAAGTTTGGAGGTGGAAGCATCATAGTGTGGGGCTGTTTTTCAGCATCTGGCATTGGCAGACTTCATATAATTGAAGAAAGGATGAATGGAGAAATGTACCGTGACATTCTTGATGAGAATCTGCTGCCATCCACCAGGATGCTGAAGATGAAACGAGGGTGGACAATTAAGCAAGACAATGATCCCAAACACACAGCCAAGGAAACTCTCAATTGGTTTCAGAGAAAGAAAATCAAGCTGTAAGAATGGCCCAGTCAATCACCCGACTTGAATCCAGTTGAAAACATCTAGAAAGAACTGAAGATCAGAGTTCATAGAAGATGCCCCCAGAACCTTCAAGATTTGAAGACAGTTTGTGTGGAAGAATGGGCAAAAATCACAGCTGAGCAATGTGTGTGACTAGTTTCTTCATACAGAAGACGTCTTGAAGCTTTTCTACTAAGTATAAAATAAATATCAGCAAGTGTGTTCAATACTTTTTCCCTGTGTCATTTCACTTTATTACACACAACTTAATTTATGGACTTATTTATTTTGATATATTTGTATGTTTGGATTACTTGGGATGTTACTGACATCTAGTGAAAATGTCATGCCGATCAGCCCCATCAGAAATAGCTTTACTGAGAAAAATGTTGACGCGTTCAATACTTATTTTCCCCGCTGTACATGGTAGCTCCTTGTTAAACTTGAAACTAAAAGTGATTCTATGATACTTAAAAGGAACATTTGGCAAAACCAACAGTGGTGGAGGAAGTACTGAATCTCAGTACTTAAGTAAAAGTACAAATAACCAGAGATATATTTTCTTTAGTAAAAGTAAAAGTACAACAATGAAAACCCTACTTAAGTAAAAGTTAAAAGTACCTGATTTTAAATATACTTTAAGTATTAAAAGTAAAAGTACTTGCATAATGATTTATTCTCTTAATGTCTATATTCTAATAATACAAAAACTGTATGGGCTGTGGCATTTTAATTAAGTTAGTTTTAGGTTAATTGTGCTTACCATCTGTGGCCCAGTTTACATTCTGACTTACAATTCTGGTTATCAGGGTGATCTGCATGAAGCTCTACTTTGCATTATTTCCCACGGGACAGTGAATGCTGCACACATTTATTTAGCGAGAACACACAGGCTTGGACAACAAGTAGCCTACATGGATTCACAGCTGAGGAGGACCAGGAGTGTTTTTAAGATAGATATACGGGTTGTTTATTAACCTTATGTAAACGGCTGCTTCACATATGACCAAGCAGAGTATCGGGAGCAGCAGCAGTAAGAGGAGCAGCCGCAGTAGTACCAGGAGAGGTACGCGCCTGGCCAATAAATGCTATTGAAGGGCGGGTCTTGGCGTGGCCATAGTGGGATTTGTAATATGGGGCGAGCGGCACCGGGAGCTGGACGGCCGCTGCTGAAGGCTTCCCTGCGGACTGCAAACGTGTGATGGTCAGGAAGACGTTTTGTCAGGGGGAAAAACTGATCTGAAATGTAACGAAAATGTAACGGAACGTTTTAAAAATGTAGTGGAGTAGAAAGTATAGATAATTGCTGCAAAATGTAACGAAGTAAAAGTCAAAAGTATGCACTATTGATTGTACTTAAGTACAGATACGTGAAAAATGTACATTCCACCACTGAAAACCAACAACCATCAAGTTCACATCATTACTTTAACAGCCACTACTGTCCACTCACTGTGAAACTCACATTTGTCATTGATTTGGGAGATTACAAAATATTTCAAAAAACATCTCTTCTCACATAGACCAACAAGACACTATTTTGTCCAAAACCTTTTCCATGATTTGCAAGAAAATCTCTTTTCACCTGTGTGTGTTCTCATGCTTTTTTAAAGCCGAAGAGACAAAGAATCTTTTCCTGCAGGTCTTGCAACCGTATGGCTTCTCACCTGTGTGGGCTCTTCTCATGTGCACCGACAAGTTACTATTTTGCCCAAACTCTTTTCCACATGTTTTGCAAACATACGGCTTCTCACCTGTGTGGGTTCTCATGTGGATGTTGAAAACATGCTTAATTCTGAAATCTTTTCCACATGTTTTGCAGGAATATGGCTTCTCACCTGTGTGGATTCTCATATGCTTTGTTAATGCTGAAGAGTCAACAAATCTTTTCCTGCAAATCTTGCAAACGTACGGCTTCTCACCTGTGTGGGCTCTTCTCATGTGGACCGACAAGTTACTATTTTGCCCAAACTCTTTTCCACATGTTTTGCAAACATACGGCTTCTCCCCTGTGTGGGTTCTCATGTGGTTTTTTAAAGCTGAAGTGTCACAGAGTCTTTTCCCGCAGTTAATGCAAACATACAGCTTCTCACCTGTGTGGATTCTCATATGGATTTCCAAGTTATCTTTACGTCCAAAGTCTTTTCCGCATGCTTTGCAAGAATAAGGCTTCTCACCTGTGTGTGTTCTTATGTGGACCAACAAGGCATTACTTTGTCTAAAATCTTTCCCACACGTTTTACAAGAATACGGCTTCTCACCTGTATGGATTCTCATATGCCTTTTTAATGTTGGAACATCAAATAATCCTTTCTCACAGATCTTGCAAATGTACGGCTTGTCACCTGTGTGGGTTCTCATATGGATGTTGAAATCATCCTTACGTCTGAAATCTTTTCCACATGTTTTGCAGGAATATGGCTTCTCATTTGTGTGGATTCTCATATGCTTTATTAATGTTGAACCGTCATAGAATCTTTTCCCGCAAATCTTGCAAATGTTCGGCTTCTCACCTGTGTGGGTTCTCATATGGATGTTGAAAACATCCTTACGTCGGAAATCTTTTCCACATGTTTTGCAGGAATAGGGCTTCTCACCTGTGTGAGTTCTCATATGCCTTTTTAATGCTGAAGCATCACGGAGACTTTTTCCACAGGTCTTGCAAGGACACAACTTCTCACCTGTGTGAGTTCTCATGTGATTTTTCAGGTGATGTTTATGTCGGAAATCTTTTCCACATGTTTTGCAAGAATAAGGCTTTTCACCTGTGTGGACTATCAGGTGTCTCTGCAATGCTGAATTACACTTAAAGTTTTTCCCACATGTGTCACATATGAAAGACTTTTTACCTGTTTGAGTATAAGGGTGAATCTCTGACAGGTTAGTGTTGTCTGCGTTGTTGCTGTGACTTCTGCTCTTGCGTCGTCTCTTCTTTGGTTCTGGCTCTGCATTTCTAGTTGATCCTGAGTCTCCATGCTCGCCTCCTTTCTGATCTTGGCTCTCAGCTTCATGAGAGTTGTGAGCAAGGAGCTGGTGGTCACTGTTTGCTTCTGATTCCACAGAGGTTATAACTGGCATGTGGGCTACAGACTCTTTCTCACCTGTACTTAGAGCATCATCAGGATTGAAGTTCAGAGTCTGACCTTCACTGTAGTCACTTTCCTCATAAGTAGGAGTCAACATAAAGGTATCAGTCTCCTGCTTCAGTACAAGCTGCTCTCCCTCCTGACTGGTGCACAGTTCCTCCTGTTCCTCTTTAATCTGTGGAGGCTCTGGGTCCTCTTGGTCCAGACTGGGGTTCCTCTCCTGAGTACAGAGCTGCTGGTCAGAGAAAACCTCCTCCTTACAAACATGTTGCTGTGGGAGCGCTGGAGGGACGGACAGACAAAAGAAATAGGATACTACTGTTACTGGAGAAAAGAACAGAATACCCTTTCTCTTTCTTGCATAGACTGTAAAAACAGGACAAAACATCTGGCCCTAAAAAGTGAAGCCAACGCTGAAGCGACGTAAAGCTCAGCCTCTCAAATTTTCAGCAGAGGGCGACTCCACTGGCTCCAAAAAGAAGTCTGTTTTATAGAAGTCTATGAGAAAATGATCCCACTTCTCATTTTATTTATTACCATTTAATTGGCATCAAAGAAATCGCACTAAGCTGGCATAAGTCCTATTTATCAGATTGATCCTAAGTTTGCTGATGTTAACAATGAATCCTCTAGGCACGCTAAAGTTAGCCATGGCGTTCCACAAGGTTCAGTGCTTGGACCAATTCTATTTACCTTATATATGCTTCCTCTAGGCAATATTATTAGGAAACACTCCATTAACTTTCATGGTTATGCAGATGATACCCAATTATACCTATCAATCAGCGCGTGTGCTAACAAAAACAAAGAAAACAGATCATATTTCTCCTGTATTAGCTTCTCTGATTTGGCTTCCTGTCAAATCAATGATTGAATTTAAAATCCTTCTCCTGACTTACAAATCTCTTAATGGTCAGGCACCATCATACAGTATCTTAAAGAGCTCATAGTTTCTTATTGTCCCACTAGAGCACTGCGCTCCCAGAATGCAGAGTTACTTATGGTTCCTAGAGTCTCTAAAAGTAGAGATTGGGAGCCAGAGCCTTTAGCTATCAGGCTCCTCTCCTGTGGAACTAGCTCCCAGTCTGGGTTTGGGAGGCAGACACCATCACCACATTAAGAGTAAACTTAAAACTCTCCGGCGGGGTAGGGTGTATAGCGCCAGACACAGCACCCCTTCTCGTCTGTGCTTCTCTTCATAATAGGACTGCACGATATTGGAAAAAAATATATTTAAAAATATATATTTAATATATAGATTTTTTTTTTCTTTCGATATATATTACGATATGAAAAAAGACAAATTTTTACAAGATGACATAAATAGCTCTATTTAGAAATAATAAATCATTCTCGACTACTGGGATGATTTTGTAGGGGAGTGCATCTACATAGAAAATTAAAATGAAAAAGGAACTTTTCTTATGTGAACCAGTCTTTGTTGAACTTTAATGCTTTACAAATACCAAAGCAAGTAAGCGCTGTGACTACTCTTTTAAAGTGATTTTGGAGAGGGAAATTACATGGTTAAATACACTGGGTGACTGACATGACAGCATTGTATTCATATAATACTATTAATCCAGGCTAAAGTGAATGATATTAATAATGCATGCATGTTGCTTCCTCTAAATTTCAGGTTGTGGTCGACTAGCGGGGCCTGCTTGTTGCTTGATAAATTGATCAACATTGATTGTGATTGGTGGTTTGCTGTGCATGCAGAGCCTGCATGTCATGCACTAGCAACAAACTGAGTATCAAAGAACACTTAAATCAGTGTAAATTATGTTATATCAGAAACAGACTGCTGTTGTAGATTAGTTTTACTTTTCCAGCGTCGCGGCTCTGAACCCTAACGTTAGAT
This sequence comes from Zingel zingel, assembly GCA_023566125.1. Classification (NCBI taxonomy): domain Eukaryota; kingdom Metazoa; phylum Chordata; class Actinopteri; order Perciformes; family Percidae; genus Zingel; species Zingel zingel. The sequence goes on along the minus strand of CM042316.1, from coordinate 39,039,594 downwards.
GGGACAGACGCCTTGTTTCTTTAGGCTAACTATATTAGCTTTAGCCTGGCTGGTAGCAGCTTTATGGGGTGAAAAGTGGCCGGGTGACATTGTGATAACGTTGCATTATTCAGGAAATTTATTTCGTCTTTACAGCAAACATAACACACTGACCACTGTAGCTTCACTACCCATGGAAAAGCATGTGCATCACTGTGTCAGCAGCAGCTGCCGCGGTACTTTTCTACACACGGAGAGCCTCACTTCCCATAACAATAAACCCTGTCAGACTAACGTTACGTCACATATACACGCTATGCACATGGCTACCTGTCTTAAAGGGGAAAGGTTGGCCGGTAACATGTATCATGTAAAAGAATAACGGTGAGAATTTACTTTTCTATTAAGCAGAAAAAAGATTTTAGCATCAACATCGCAACGTCCTGCGATGTGACTATCGCGCATGCGCACATCGCGATGTGGACAAAACAAAATATCGTGCAGGCCTACTTCATAGTCATTAGATTCACCCTTCTGGGGCTGGCTCAGGTTTGCCCTGGACCAGCTCTTAGTTATGCTGTTACATTTCTAGACTGCCGGGGGACTTCCTCTGACACACTGAGCTCCTCTTTCCTCTCTCTTTCTATCTGTGTGCATTCATGTCCCAGAAATGATTGTTACTAACTTAGCTCTGGGGAGCTTCCTCCCCGGAGTCCTTATGTTTTCTTGCCCCGCAGTTTCCCTTGGATTAGGGTGGCACCTTGGTCCTGCTTGACGCTCTGCTATGCCCTGCAGTGCCCGGTTACTCCCTGCAGTGACCTGCTACGCCATGAACTACTACAACTGCTATTTCTAGTCATAGTTCCATTATCTTTATTGTTATTATTATTGTCACTGTTCATCATATCCCCAACCGGCACTAGCAGACACCGCCTACCAAGAGCCTGGGTCTGTCCCAGGTTTCTCCCTAAAAGGAAGTTTTCCTCAACACTCAAGGTTTCTGCCTAAAAGGAAGTTTTTCCTCGCCACTGTTGCACTAAAGGCTTGCTTTTGTGGAAATTATTGGAATTGTTGGGTCTTTGTAAATTATAGAATGTGGTCTAGACCTACTCTATCTGTAAAGTGTCTTGGGATAACTCGTTATGATTTGATACTATGAATAAAATTGAATTGAATACCTCAGTAAACACAAAGTTTATGGGCTCAATCGCTAGTTCTAGGTCCTCTTCAATACAGCAGCATGATGTTAATTTAGTAAATGATGGTCCCATTTAGCTACAGCAAGAATAGACGATAAAGCAGGGGATGCTTTAAGACCTGACAATCAGGACATAGGCTTATATTATATCATGTAAAGTTACAAAAATGTTAATCGGATTTGTTTAAACGGACTTGTCCAACACAGCACAGGGATAAACTGAATAGTCCAGGTGATATGTTCACTTTTTCATAAAAGCATTGAATTGGTACACTTGTACAGTTTGGAGCCCTGAACATTTTCATAAATGGAGCCATGGCAAAAATACCTCATGGTGGCCATTTAACTTTCCACTGTAACCAGAGTCTTTCCCATGTGTCACATATGAAAGACGTATTACCTGTTTGAGTATTACAGTGGATCTCTGCCAAGGTAATGTTGTTCAAATTGTTGCTGTCACTTCTGCTCTTGCGTTGTCTCTTCTTTGGTTGTGGCTCTGCATTTCTAGTTGATCCTGAGTCTCCATGCTCGCCTCCTTTCTGATCTTGGCTCTCAGCTTCATGAGAGTTGTGAGAGAGGAGTTGGTGGTCACTGTTTGCTTCTGATTCCACAGAGGTTATAACTGGCATGTTGGCTACAGACTCTTCCTCTGCTGCACTTAGAGTGTCATCGTCAGGATTGAAGTTCAGAGTCTGACCTTCACTATGGTCACTTTCCTCATAAGTAGGAGTCAACATAAAGGTATCAGTCTCCTGCTTCAGTACAAGCTGCTCTCCCTCCTGACTGGTGCACAGTTCCTCCTGTTCCTCTTTAATCTGTGGAGGCTCTGGGTCCTCTTGGTCCAGACTGGGGTTCCTCTCCTGAATACAGAGCTGCTGGTCAGAGAAAACCTCCTCCTCCTTACAGACATGTTGCTGTGGGAGCTCTGGAGGGACAAAGAACACAAGGAATATGATAATACTGTTACTGTAGAGAAGACCAGAAGACTTGCTCTCCTTTTCTAAAGTTCCTGTAAAAAACAGGACAAAACTTTTGGGCCTGAAAGGTGAAGCAATGCTGAAGTGACTTAAAGCTCAGCCTCTCTAATTTTCAGCAGAGGGCGACTCCACTGGCCCCAAACAAACTCTGTTTTATAGACGTCTATGAGAAAATGACCCCACTTCTCATTTGATTTATTACCTCAGTAAACACAAAGAGTTTATGGGCTCAATCGCTAGTTCTAGGTCCTCTTCAATACAGCAGCATGATGTTAATTTAGTAAATGATGGTCCCATTTATCTAAGAATAGACGATAAAGCAGGGGATGCTTTAGGACCTGACAATCAGGACAGTGGCTTATATTATATCATGTAAAGTTAAAAATTTGAATCAGATTTGTTTAAACAGACTTGTCCAACACAGTACAGGGATAAACTGAATAGTCTAGGTGATATGTTCACTTTTTCATAAAAGCATTGAATTGGTACACTTGTACAGTTTGGAGCCCTGAACATTTTCATAAATGGAGCCATGGCAAAAACACCTCATGGTGGCCATTTAACTTTCCACTGTAACCAGACTGTGTATTATGCATCATATCTCCTGAACCAAACATGAAAACACACAATAGGTGACGTCTACCTCAGTGTTTTGATGGTCAAAGATTAGTGTGGACCAACAAGACACTACTTTTTCTGAAAAGTTTTCCACGTTTTGCAAGAATATGGCTTCTCACTTGTATGGATTGTCATATGCCTTTTTAATATTGAAACATCAAATAATGTTTTCTCACAGATCCTGCAAATGTATGACATATGACTTGTGTGGGATTTCATGTGGACCAACAAGCCATTTTTTTCCCGAAACCTTTTCCACGTGTTTTGCAAGAATAAGGCTTCTCACCTGTGTGGATTCTCAGGTGTTTCTGAAATGCTAAATTTTACTTTAAGACTTTCCCACGTGTCACATATGAAAGACTTTTTACCTGTTTGAGTATAAGGGTGAATCTCTGACAGGTTAGTGTTGTCTGCGTTGTTGCTGTCACTTCTGCTCTTGCGTTGTCTCTTCTTTGGTTCTGGCTCTGCATTTCTAGTTGATCCTGAGTCTCCATGCTCGCCTCCTTTCTGATCTTGGCTCTCAGCTTCATGAGAGTTGTGAGAGAGGAGCTGGTGGTCACTGTTTGCTTCTGATTCTACAGAGGTTATAACTGGCATGTTGGCTACATACTCTTCCTCTGCTGCACTTAGAGTGTCATCGTCAGGATTGAAGTTCAGAGTCTGACCTTCACTGTGGTCACTTTCCTCATAAGTAGGAGTCAACATAAAGGTATCAGTCTCCTGCTTCAGTACAAGCTGCTCTCCCTCCTGACTGGTGCACAGTTCCTCCTGTTCCTCTTTAATCTGTGGAGGCTCTGGGTCCTCTTGGTCCAGACTGGAGTTCCTCTCCTGAATACAGAGCTGCTGGTCAGAGAAAACCTCCTCCTCCTTACAGACATGTTGCTGTGGGAGCTCTGGAGGGACAAAGAACACAAGGAATATGATAATACTGTTACTGTAGAGAAGACCAGAAGACTTGCTCTCCTTTTCTAAAGTTCCTGTAAAAAACAGGACAAAACTTTTGGGCCTGAAAAGTGAAGCAATGCTGAAGCAACTTAAAGCTCAGCCTCTCTAATTTTCAGCAGAGGGCGACTCCACTGGCCCCAAACAAACTCTGTTTTATAGACGTCTATGAGAAAATGACCCCACTTCTCATTTTATTTATTACCTCAGTAAACACAAAGAGTTTATGGGCTCAATCGCTAGTTCTAGGTCCTCTTCAATACAGCAGCATGATGTTAATTTAGTAAATGATGGTCCCATTTATCTAAGAATAGACGATAAAGCAGGGGATGCTTTAGGACCTGACAATCAGGACAGTGGCTTATATTATATCATGTAAAGTTAAAAATTTGAATCTGGAAGGCCCGGATAGCTCAGTTGGTAGAGTGGGTGCCCCTATACAGAGGTTTACTCCTCGACGCAGCAGGCCCGGGTTTGACTCCGACCTGCAGCCTTTTGCTGCATGTCATTCCCTCTCTCTCTCTCCCCTTTCATGTCTTCAGCTGTCCTGTCAAATAAAGGCCTGAAAATGCCCCAAAAAGAATCTTAAAAAAAAAAAGTCCAGGTGATATGTTCACTTTTTCATAAAAAAATGAAATTTGGTACACATGTATAGTTTGGAGGCCTGAACATTTTCAGAAATGGAGCCATGGCAAAAACACCTCAGGGTGGCCATTTCACTTTCTGCTATAACCAAATTATGTATTTTGCATCATATCTCCTGAACCAAACATGAAAACACACAATAGGTGCTGTCTACCCCGATGTTTTGATGGTCAAAGATTAGTGTTGACCTAAGACCTATAACTGGATAGATATTTCAATCAATCAATCAATCAAACTTTATTTATATAGCGCTCTACATACATAAAAATGTAGCACTAGAGCACAGCACTCCCAGAATGCAGAGTTACTTGCGGTTCCTAAAGTCTCTAAAAGTAGGCTGGGAGCCAGAGCCCTTAGCTATCAGGCTCCTCTCCTGTGGAACCAGCTCCCAGTCTGGGTTCGGGAGGCAGACACCATCACCACATTTTTATTTTAGATTATTTTTTGGGCATTTTCAGCCTTTATTTTGACAGGATAGCAGAAGACATGAAAGGGGAGAGAGAAGCGGGAATGACATGCAGCAAAGGGCCGCAGGTCGGCGTCGAACCCGGGCCCACTGCGTCGAGGAGTAAACCTCCCTATATACAGTGAGGAAAATAAGTATTTGAACACCCTGCTATTTTGCAAGTTCTCCCACTTGGAAATCATGGAGGGGTCTGAAATTGTCATCGTAGGTGCATGTCCACTGTGAGAGACATAATCTAAAAACAAAAATCCAGAAATCACAATGTATGATTTTTTAACTATTTATTTGTATGATACAGCTGCAAATAAGTATTTGAACACCTGAGAAAATCAATGTTAATATTTGGTGCTCAAATACTTATTTTCCTCACTGTATGGGCGCCCGCTCTTCCAGCTGAGCTATCCGGGCACCCACCATCACAACATTTAAGAATAAACTTAAAACTCTCTTCTCCTAGCAACCAACGTAATAACAACTTACATTAATATAGCACATTTCATGAAACCCAAGGACATTTAACACAGGTACAGGGGGACAAGTGGAAAGAAAATAATAGGCCAACACAAACAAGGACTGAAAATAAATTAAAAAACGGCACTAAATGGAAGGGGGGCCTAATTTAATGTAGGCTACTGCCGTACAACCACATCGCGCATTGACATCAGAATGTGTTACTGTAGAGCCGGTCTACCTGCCGGAAAATCGGACATATGCAAAGGCATTGATTTATTTATTTTATTTATTTATTTGATTGGGACAGTGCATGTTAATGAACAAACATGGAATACATGCATGTAAACATGCCGGATTATAGCCAAGGGCTAATTTCCATCCGTAGTCCCACGGGCTAAGATCACACAGATCACAAAACATTACATAATAAAATTTACATCTACAGTAAGTACATCGTTTATCAATAAATTAACAAAAGCCATATATACAATATTCACATAAGACATAAAAATTAATTCAACTTCAAAGAATCCATATACACATTACAAAATAAAGAAATTCAGAAAAAGATACAACATACCCACTAATGTGTGCAACTTTGGTTTGCCCATAGCCATTTTTTCAACTAAGCTTTAAACGAGCTATATGTAGGGCATTCTCTCAATGTTAGAGGAAGACTATTCCACAGGTTCCCACCTTGGACAGACAGAACCGTCTGACCGAAGGTGGTACGCCTGTGGGGTATTATCAGGTCTCCTCTAGTAGAGGCTCGAGTGGTCTTCTGCAAATTTTCTTTAGATTTGATAAAATCCTTCAATGGTGGAGGAGCGAGGGAGTGTAGAACCTTGTATATCAAACAGGCCATTTTCAAATTGATCATATTTCGAAAATCCAATAGTCTGTTTTTTTAGAACATGTCAATAGTGGTGGGATAGCGGTTTTTCATCAAGTGTTTTTAATGCCTTTTTATAAAGACTTTCCATGGTTGCAAGTGTTGTGGGGCAAGCAAGAGACCAGGTAGTCAAACAATAGTCAAAATGAGAAATAATCATTGAATAAAAATATGTTTTAGCAACATCCATGGTTAAATTATTTCGAATATGTCGGAAATTTTGAAGATTAAATTTGACTACCTGTGCTACTTTTTTTACATGCCTTTTGAAACAAAGTGTTGGATAATAACTATATAAAAATAGCTTTCTTTTCACCGTTAGTCAAGTTTGCTGTTACAGGTCATTTATGGTCATCAGATAAAAAATTACACAGTTTCAGAAACATTAAAAAAAGTTAGTAACTTTATGTACCAATTAAGGCCTTGGCCAATCAATGAAGGCTGTAACCGGCTTTATCCAATTAGCCAGCCTCATGGCTGTTAACGGTCAGTGTGTCAGTGATAGAATACACAGTCGGGGTATTTTTAGATATTAAAAAAGCATTTGATACTGTTGACCATGACATCCTATTAGAGAAACTGAAAATATATGGAATTAGAGGGGTAGCTCACTCTTGGTTAAGTAGTTATTTGGAGAAAATGCATCAATATGTCCAACTAGATCAATGAAATCACAATATCTGCAGGTTACATATGGGGTTCCCCAAGGATCAGTGTTGGGTCCATTACTTTTTCTGTTATACATTAATTATATTTGTGAGGTTTCCAAAAGTACTAAAACTGATTTTATTTGCAGATGATTGGTATTGCTAAAAAAAAAAAAAAAAAAGGGTTTATTCCAAAGTAAAACAAAATGTATTATATTTAGTAATTGTTTATCAAATTCAGTAAGTAAAGTAATGATTAATGAAGTTGGAATAGAAAGGTTGTTCACTTATTACATTTCTTGGAGTGATTATAGACAATAAATTAAACTGGAAGTTCCATGTAACTTATATTAAGAACAAGATTTCTAAATCAATTGCAATATTATATAAAGTGAAAGATTGTTTAAATGAATACATTACTTACTGTGTGGAATTATGGGGAAATACATATAAAACTGTGGTAGAAATTCTAATACCTAGGTAAGATCTGAAATAAGGCTTCATTCAATCAAGTCTTTTAAGTAGTTATTCTTTGCGCAAAGAAGGTTCAGTTCATCATGAGAGTCTGAGAGAATGAACAAAGAGTCTTGGAGAATCACTTGCTTATTAACCCTCTAACAAGCTGACAGAAAGAGGGAGGGGGTCAAATTAACGGGGTTGGGGCCTCTGTGTGGTGCAACTTCCTCTCCTGTTATCGTAACTTTAACTGTCTTTCTGCTTGTCTGGTACGCAATGCACTTTTACGCCATATAAGGCTTAACCTCATCTGTCAATAAGAGTTCAGCCGGAGTACTTTTAACCACTTCCTCAATGACTGCACACAGCTCTTTTGCAACGAGCATATATGTAACTTTAACTGCCAATATTCCTACACTGTCAGTCCATCTGACCGCTGACCTCCAAATCTGGGACCGAAATGGGAGGTCGAGAAAAGCCAGTCTCTGCACTTTAGATAAACAGAAGAACATAAAGTTAGGCTATGAAGTTCGGTCCATACATCAAATAGGGGTACAAAGTTCACACACCTTAAAACTAAAAAACAAGTCAATAGTAAGATATGTTAAAAGACAAATATGTGATTTTCCATTATGAAAACAAACTCCAATCGTTATGCTTCAAAAGAGAACCATACGAATTGTAAAGAAATGAGTAAATCTATGGAACAGCTGTCAGGAGGAATTAAAAACATGTTCAGTAAGTTAAAAAATAATGTACTAAAACAATGTGAAAACACTTGAGCAGAAAGTAAGTACTGGCAAAAAAAGATGAGTAAGTGAGTAAGCTGTGTTTGTTGTAATTTTGGATTTTGCTACTGTGTTGTATAGGCCATACTAATGTTTTGTATTTTGTTTATTCTTGTTTGTTTACAACGGACTGAAGTAAAACAATTATTATTTATTATTGTTTCTCAAACACGAGTTGTTTATAAAAGGCAGGCAATATAAGCAAGAGCTTCAGCCTACACCTGTTTCAGACTGCTAAAATAATTTGTAAATGCGTTGTTGTTGGTTGGCTCTATTGTTGTTGCTGAAAGCCAGTCTGAAATAAACTTCAAACTTCAAGAAACTTCACAGATCTGAACTAATTTAATCCAGAGCGGCTAGCATTATGTGTGTGTGGTAGTTAAAGCCCCATTCTTCTCCAGTTCTTCCCGGGGCTGTCTGTGGCGACGCTAACTCATTATAGCAACTACTCCTAGATAATCTAAATGAAATAGCAGGTGTTAAGCCAACCAACACATTCTTCATCACATTGGGAACCAAGCTAACACGCGCTCCAAACGGGCACTGCACTAGTTAAAATAATACCGTGTAAACTCACCTATCCTGTGTAACTTTATCTGTGCTGCCGAGCGATCTCTTCCTCGTACTTGACGATAGTTTTTACTACACCAATATTTCTTCAGCGGAAGTAGTTAGTCGTCGGTGACAAACTCTCTCACTCAACTGAAGTCATGGTTGCTTAGTTACAGCTGAAAGAATGATCTGCTCTACGACGACAATACCATCTTCCAGCTCAATCAACAGCAGCATGCAGCTATAACGCTACCATAGACGTGTGAATGGTGAAAGAAACGCTACGGGTGCTGGGCATGGATGTATTAGAGAACGGTGCTGCTGTTGTTTACTTCCGCTGGGTGTCACATGTATTAAGTTTCGATGGTGCAACTAAGAGCTATTTTCGTTCCGCTTTCAACTGGTGGATTTTTATTCCAATATGTTTTATTTAAACGTGTGTTTAACATCAGCAGTAAGGATGTACACCCAGTCCCAGTGGTGTGGTCTACAGGATTTCCGTATTCCCACTTACAAAAGACTGAGGATGCGTAACGATGATTGTTTTGTGACAGAACTTTTACACTTAATAAATTCACTCTGTATGTGTTGCGAGTCAGGAACAACAACACGACGCTGAAGTTGTTGGCGGTCATTCTCTGTGCAAATTTGAAATTAACTAATGTCTGTGGATCACCAGTGTTGGGCAAGTTACTTCCAAAATGTAATACATTATTGATTACTAGTTACTGTCATTTGAGAGTAGTTATATTACAATATTACTGTCTCTGAATTCTAAAGCTTTACACTACTTTTGCGTTACTTTTGAGTTACTTTCACCAAAATAAAAGCGGAAGTAAGACTTGGCAGGTAGCTTGTGAATTTCACCACTGGATCAACAAAGTCTCCTCTTTATCCACTTTAATACATCATAGATTATTCATATTATTTTGTATTATTAATCTGAAGCTGCAAAGTAATTAAAGGTATAACATAAATAGTTAAGTAAAACGTGCAAGAGTACTTGACTCTGAATTGTGGTGGACTAGAAGTAGCCTAATAAGTAGGATTAAATTAAAATACTCAATTAAAAGCACCTTTGAATCGAAGTAGCCTACGGTATAGTTACTTTCCACCACTGATCAAATGTAATGATATATCACGTGTAGCAAGACTAAACATTAATTCCTGACATGTTGTTATCTGTCAGTTGCTCGGTCACATTGCTGTCGGCATTGACAGGACACAGATGTCCCTATAGCCTACCGTCTCTGGTTCTGGCTCTCACCACGGGAACAGTGACGGGACAGCTCGCTTCAGCGCAGCGTAATAACTCCTGAAAATAATGTCCAGCTCGCAAATGTATCTGTCTCTGCAGTCATCTCAACATTCAGCAACAGGAAATAACAGCAGGGGTTGTAGCCAATTCCGTGGTCTGGCACAGACCAGTGGTCACAACCACTAGGGGCGCTAAACACACTGGTCGTGACCAGCTCATCAGTGGTCGCGACCAGTTGCTCTGTGGCACGGACCAGCTGGTCTCTGGCACAGACCAGTGGTCACAACCACTAGGGGCGCTAGAGACACTGGTCGCGACCAGCTCCTCAGTGGTCTGCCCTGTGGTCCCTGTGTTCTGTGAAGCGGCTTTAGTATTTTCTCCCCTTTCTTGTCGTTTTGGCAGCACTGTTAGCTGGATAAATATCAGAGATCATAATCGTTTGTCTATAAAATACACTATATCAGATATATTATGATTAGTATTGTTATTATTATTATTATTTTTATACATTTGGGGCTTATATTCAATGACATTTCAGTTAGGCTATTAGTCAAAGACACACAAGATGGCTCAAATCTAAAAAGAGTCTGATCACGTATAGCATATCTCGAAGAATAACAATGAAAACATAATAAAAGTCAAAGATTACTTACACAGATCCTTGGAATGGGCCTGGGAATCAAAGGAATCCAAGAAAAGTATATCCTAGGCCATATTTGCCGCTCTTCGTGGTTTTAGAATGAGCATACGGCATATGATCAATATGATCACACCTGGCATTAAAATTGGAAATGGCTCCTGATTGGCCAGGAACTGAATCACCAACCGTTTCCTTCATTTCATTGGTTTAAAGGCAGTGGCCATGCAGCCATGGCATGATCGAAAAACCAATTGAAAATTAATCTTCAATTCTCTTCAAAAAAAGAGTTAGGGTAAGTGGTCCTGATCATTGATGATGGAAGACACGGGCCTGCATAGTCGATAGTACAACTATGACTAATAATTTAATCATTGGTATTATGATTTCTATTAATAGTAATGATCAATAATATTTTACAGACAAAAGATAAATACTTTTTTTTTTTTTTTTTTTTTTACATGTATTCAGCACAGTGTTGCCAACACAATAAGAAAGGGGAGAAGGTGTATTAAATGTACAATAACTACTCCAAAGACCACTCAGTAACTGGTCAAGACAACAGGCAGATGACAAGGACCACAAGACAGACCAGTGTCTTTAGCGCCCCTAGTGGTTGTGACCACTGGTCTGTGCCAGAGAGCAGCTGGTCCTGACCACACGGATCTTCATAATCAATAATAATAACAATAATAATCACAATACATCTGATATAGTGTTTTTTATAGACAAACGATTATGATCTCTGACATTTATCCAGCCAACAGTGCTGCCAAAACGACAAGAAAGGGGAGAAAATACTAATGCCGCTTCACAGACAACAGGGACCACAGGGCAGACCACTGAGGAGCTGGTCGCGACCAGTGTCTCTAGCGCCCCTAGTGGTTGTGACCACTGGTCTGTGCCAGAGACCAGCTGGTCCGTGCCACAGAGCAACTGGTCGCGACCACTGATGAGCTGGTCACGACCAGTGTGTTTAGCGCCCCTAGTGGTTGTGACCACTGGTCTGTGCCAGACCACAGAATCGGCTACAACCCCTTCTCGGAAATAACACTCGCAGACTTTTTTTTTTCTGTGTTGAAATGTTTCGTGGTGTTGGTGAATTCTTAAAAAAACATACGCCACTAAATGTCGGGTTAAATGCGTTGTAACTCGCGTTACTGAGATTGTAACAGGCATAATACTATGCGTTATATTACTGTGTTACAGCAAAAAGGAATACATTACTGTAATTGAGTTACTTTTGTAACGCGTTACTCCCATCACTGTGGATCACTATAGACTATATTAGAAACGAAAGCGAGCTCAAACTACACTCTATCAGTGTTTTGGTAAGCCTGCCCCTGAAGCTACTGCCGACACTACAGCAGACCTTAAACGTTACATAAACTTCGGGAAATGAACCAGATGAGGCTGATGCTATATGCGGTAGCGTCACAAAATATGCATGGGGTGTCGCTCTGGGACGCATCGTTCTGGGATGGGCGAGTATGAAGCTGGGAGGGAAAAATCTAAGTATACTCACTACCAAAAACTAGACTACACCGCTGGAGTTAAAGGTGCACTATGAGTTCCTGCGTGGTTTCAGCGTGATTTCATTTTTGTCTCAAATCGTAGGCATCTCTCCTTGATCCACTAGCTGCCTGCCCCCTGAACACACCGTGAAAAAGCCCGGTCTCTGGAGACAACACAGGGGTCGTAAACGTCAAACAAACACTAGGGGCACAGGATAGGCACCAAAATACAACAAACCACTCCAGCCAATCACCAGCAAGATGGTTGGAGGAGGGTGTGGGGGTTAGTGACAGTTAGTCAGTTATGGCGCTTTTCCATTACGTGGTACCTGCTCGACTCGCCTCTACTCGCCTTTTTTGGTTTTCCATTACGAAAAAAAGTCCCTGGTACCTGCTAACAGGTACTTTTTTTAGTACCACCTCAGTCAAGGTTCCAAGCGAGCTGAGGTGATACCAAAAGGTGACGTGAAAGCGACAGACGGGGGTGTCCTGAACAAACCCGCCATTTTTAAATAGTTTAGCCAGCTGTGTTTTTTTTGCTGCCTCCAGCTTCATTTTAAACTAAATGTGTCTTCTGGCAACAACAACACACTTCGACGTTCTGTGTGTGTGTCGCGTTAGGTCACGGCAGTTTACTGCGGCGGAGCTAACGGTACAGATCCATTTGACCGACACGACTGAAGCGTGGTGTCACGACGTCATACAACCATGGTTGAGGCTCCACGCCCCTGACCGGCAGCTGATTGGACGAACACCTGACGTGGGTTTGGCTTCTCGAGAATTTCAACAGAGTGTCATGGCGGCTCGTTGAGAATACAATCTCATATTGTACTAAAATAGTTCACCGAAACGTGTTTCTGAAAACATTTTAAGCGAGAAATAGGCCATGCAGTTGCTGAATCTGTCTTCATTTCAGATCGACAAAGGTCAGTTTGAAAGATTTCCGTCTACTTCTACGGGATAGTCGCGTCGCTTTCAACGGATTAATTTGCATTTAAAGATGGGCATCGCCAGCTTTTTGACGCGCAGCATTTTTTTCAAATGCAGCGCCGCCTTACCGGAATGCTTTGTGGGCGCGTTGAAGTCGCTTGACGTCACCCATAGGAATAGAGTGGAGCGCGGCGCGACAGAAGCGTTGCACGGTCAAATGGATCTGTACCGTAAGACGACCAGCCACGCTGAGGCGGTACGAAAATCTGCAATGGAAAACGGACGCACAGTGAGGTGAGTAGAGCAGGTACCATGTAATGGAAAAAAACGCCATTAGTCAGTTAGTCATGACAGTTACGGAAACATGGGGGGAGGGGCGAGCTTGCTCTGTTATGTTTGGAATTTACTTGGAACGTCAACAGAAGTGACGTCATGCAGGAACTCATAGTGCACCTTTAAATGTAAACCAGGTGAAGACTGAAGAAAGAGAACATGCAGAGAGGGGTAAGATAACAGGGGGAGACACGTTTAGAGAGAGAGAGGAGAGAGACAAGAAATCAGAGAGTATGAAGGTAGAGGAGTGTGGGTCGGAGATGTAGAAGATAGAGAGGAGGTGAGGGAGAAGAAGGGAGGGAATCGGTGGGGGAGGAGGAAAGAAACTGCGGAGTTCAGTCACTTCCGCAATCTGCACCATGTGAGCCACCGGGACTGAAGTCTATTTGCTCCTGTTTGGACCCCGCATCCTACTGGATACAGCAGCAGCCCGGCAGAGCCGAGGCTTTCATCCACCAGAGGAAGCGAGATCCAGCGACAGAGAGAGTCCAGAGTCTGGGGAGGAGACATCAGTGGCTGAGTGCACATTTCGGGGTCTCCCAGCGGCTGAAGGAACAGACAGTCCCCGAAAGAGAGCGCAGATCAGCTGGGAAAATGACTTCAGACGTGGCGGTGTCGCTGTCTTTGCTCGCAGGGATCGTCGCGCTGAGCGACGTGACCCGCAGATTGTTGTCCAGGGCCCTCGCGGACACCGGGCTCTCGGTGTACGCGGTGGAGCTCGTGTCCACCTTCCAGCTGTGCTGCTGCACGCACGAGCTTAAGCTGCTGTCCGAGGTGGGCGGGATCGAGACTCGACTCGCGCTCACTTTGACGTACCTGGCGTCAGTGGTCCACGGGCTCACCTTCAGCGGGGCTATTGGCAACCCCTCCGGTACGCTTGAGCAAGCTTACCGCGCGAGGTTCTTGGGCGGTTGCGCCCTGGGGCGGATCGCGTGCCAGTTTGCTGCGGCCGCCGCTGCACGAGCCGCGGTGCCGGTGATCTGGGGTATTGGGTTGTCGGGACTGCACGTGCGACACAAGCTGCACGATTACCGGTGCATCAGCCCCATTCATGCTCCGCTGCCAGAGGCTGCAGCTGTGGAGCTCGCATGCGCCTTTGCGGTTCAGACTGCTATAACCCACACGCGATCGGTGGAGGAGAAATACCGCGTGCACGCAGTAGCTGCGGTCATCGCAACAGTGGTTTACGCAGGTATGACGCTGACTCTGCTCTACTTTGTGGTTTGTCTTTGTTGATGAGTCTCGAATTGCATGCATCAGAATTGTGTTTATTATAGTCTATGTAATAAAACACAACAAACTTGAGATTTTAGGTAAAATAGGCCTTCTTCTTTAGTCTGAGATCACACCTACCGCTGCTAATTTAGACCTATCTCCTTTCTTCTGTTCCACTCTGTTTATCAGGACTTGTCATGTGACTTCTTTTTACTCTGTAATAAGAAATGTAGCAAATTACCAGAGATAATAGAGTTAAGAGATAGACTATTAATCCCACACTGGGGAATTCCCTTGTTGTTATGATAGCCTACTTGTGATTAAAAAAATACTTTGCCTAAGCAAGACTAAAATTGCAATTTACAATGTCGATCAATATTTCCCAAAGCCCAAGATTAGGTCCTCAAATGTCTTTTGCCCACAATTTTCACATTTAAGAAGCTGGAATTAGAGAAGTTTTACTTTTCTATCTTTAAAAAAAAAATCACTCGATTATTAATTAGATAGATTAGATTAATTTATGCTAATAGTTGACAACTAAGCGATTAATTGATTAATCTTTGCATACATATATAATACATACTAATCATACCATTTTTGCACCTACTATACTAGAAAATATTATAATTTCCTGTTTTGTTCTAACAGGAAAACAACAACTTCAATGTGAACACACTTCATAAGCACCTGGACACTAATGCACTCTCGTGTCCTCTTATTGATGCTTCACAGCTGTTTGAACTTGGTGACCATAAAACAATATCCATCTTTCTATTAAGAATTACAGAGCACAGTTGTAAACGGTGGCTGCCGTTTTGGACCCTAAATGTTCCTACTGAAGATTTACGTCTTCAGTATAGGAACCAATGGGCTTGGAGCTGAGAGCCACAGACAGGAAGTCAGAATGTATTGAGAGATGGAGTGACACAGTGTTGGTTTGGGTGTTTTCATGGGATTTGATGACAGTTAGAAAGATTTAGAATAGTAACATTTTTAATCATTTAAATTCATTTCATTCAGAACTGACTCTAATGTAGCATCGTGTGTGTGTGTGTGTGTGTGTGTGTGTGTGTGTGTGTGTGTGTGTGTGTGTGTGTGTGTGTGTGTGTCCAGGTGGAAGCGTGACAGGAGCTGTGTTTAACCCTGCGTTGGCCTTCTCCACACAGTTTCGCTGCAGTGGAAACTCCTTCCTGGAGTATTCTCTGGTCTACTGGCTGAGCCCGGTGCTGGGTAAGACCCACTGATGCATACTGATATCAGGGGTATCTGCAATGAATTAACTTAAAAAAGTCATGTCGAAGAATATGGAAATGGGGAAAAAACTTTATTGACCTTTACGCTTCAGGACTTCCTTAAGTTAGACAAATCTTTAACCCTAGCAGAGTTTAAGGTTGCTTTCACACCTGAGCTATTTGGTCGAATCCTGGAGCGTTTTCGTCGGATAGTCCGGTTTGTTTGGGGAGGGGGGGGGGGGGGTAAAAGCTCATTCAAACTCTGGTTTACTCTGGTAAACGTGTACATCATTTCTGTTTGCATATAGGCTGGCTGTGTTACTTAAGGATGGAATTATAGTCATAATAAATTACTCCCTTTTTGACTGGGGACCCCCTGGAAGTCCCTCAAGGACCCCTGGGGGGTTCCCAGACCCCACTTTGAAACCACTAGTTTAACTTATTTTTGATTATGTATCCACAGGGCAGCAAATGTTATCATTTTATCTGTCTGTGTCATCTCATGAAAGTCTTCAAAAACATTGATTTCAGCTTTCTCAACATTTTTTTTTGCCATTCCAGGTATGATGAGCTCAGTGCTGCTGTTTGATAAACTCGCCCCCCTGCTGTCGATAAAATCATCGGCTGATCTCCCCCCGGAGACCAAGAAGAGTGCATGAGCATCGCCGGCCTGGCAGCATTTCAAACCCAGAGCATATGTGGGGATGTTGTTACCGATACACTGTTAACCCGCTGCTGATTTCAGTCGCCACGAGTTAGAAAAAGATGAACAGCACTGATATGCACTTTTTAAAGACTTCAAGAACTCAAGAGCACACCTTAGCAGCTAGAAAACTAAATACTCTAATTATAGTGTTTTTGTAAAATAGATCTCCGAAAGAAGGCATGCAGAAATTAATGGACCATTTTTCTTGACTTTACGAGGTGGCTGGTAGAACACTAAAGTCATTGCGATGCTTGAGTTCTTTTCAATTTAAAACCTTTTAGACACTTGAACACTGTTTTTTTTGGATCACCACCTCAGAGCCAACATCAACTGTTCCAAATGCACACTATACATGTCAAATGTCTGTCCCTAGTATATCTACCATTATAACTAACAAAAGAAGGTTTGCCTTGTACTTGCATGACTTTTAGGCAGATTACAGCATGTCAGTGTGAAATTCTGCAAAAAAGTTTTGTATTTACAATAGGTTGCCAAGTTTTTTGTGTAATAGAACAATTCACTTTAGCTAATTCACTAATTAATCAACATTTCTGATGGAAAGATATTTAAAATGTTCTAACTTAAGTATGATATGACTATTTGTATAACACTTCTTAACAAAGTTACAAAGTGCTTAACAGAAAAATGATTAATGTATGTATCTGATGTGACATTCCAGAGCCAAGCACATTGTAGGAATGTACTGTGCACGTCTTGGTTAGCTCTGCACAGATTTAACTGGTGCCTTTGTATTCTCTGTAAAAAAAATGGAAAGGCAGATTAAATTACTGTCTTGTCAGACCCCATTTTGAAAAAA
This sequence comes from Zingel zingel, assembly GCA_023566125.1. Lineage (NCBI taxonomy): Eukaryota > Metazoa > Chordata > Actinopteri > Perciformes > Percidae > Zingel > Zingel zingel. The sequence goes on along the minus strand of CM042316.1, from coordinate 39,022,339 downwards.
GATTGTTTCTTATTGTTGTTGTTTAAATGGTGCGCAGTAGGGCATTTACTTGATTAGCCAGTCTATAAAAAAGGTTACTCAACATATTCTCTAAGTAATTTTTCACTCATAGGGACAGCTGTCGGTCCCCCACTTTGGTCCAGACTTAATTACCTCAACAATTATTAGATAGATTGCCATAAAATGTTGTACAGACATTCATGATTCCCAGAGGATGAATTCTACCGACTTATTTTTAGCTTTTAGTGGAAAATATCAAATTTTCTATTGTTATAAGTAAGTACAATACAAAAAACACAGATCTTTACACGTGAGATAATACGAAATGTAAACTTAAAGAGTTTCCAATATGTGAGATACAATGCATTTAAACATAATCCAAGGAAGGTTAAATATACTATTCAATAGATTGCCATGACACTTGGTTCAGATATTCATGTCACCCTCAGGATGGATTGTAATACAGTTTGTGATCCTTTGACTTTTTTTCCTTACACCATCAGGTCGACATTTCAATGTGTCCAATATTGTATGACCAAATACCTGCAGGTAATGACATTCCCATCAGCCTCAAATGTACTTTGTGTATCGTGCTAATTAATAAATGTTAGCATGCTGATTTTAGCATTTAGCTATTTAGTCTTGTTAAACTTTTAACTATTTCATATATCCTCTATTGTTCCTTAAACATTGTTTTGCTTGATGAATTTTATAACATGTAAGTCAGAGAAAATATTCTGACATATCTCGACTGGGGATAATTGTCTTTTCGGTCAATCTTTCCTCGTGCCATAACTTCACTATTTCACATCTCTGCTGGACAAGAAATGGCTGCCATCCCGTGTCCTTTCAGTAGTCTGATTTGCTGTAAACGTGTACCCCACCCAAAGAAAGGAACCCATACTAGTGAAGCATAAAATATAACTCAGCCTATCAGAGAATCATTGAAATATGGTTTAATGCATTTAATGCAAAGAGACACAAGAGCCACAAGAAGCTAAGGAGGACAAATAAAGTATGTGATATGTCCAAAATTAAGGAAATGATGGATTACATTTATTCTATATTTTTGTAAGTTTTAATCATTTTCACAGGCATTACTTATAGGCTATACATACAAATAAATAAAATAAGGTAGTACTAATGTGTTCTGTTGTTGATCGGGGACACCGTTTCTGAAAAGAGATGTGGAGTTTCTGCAATATCATGTTTCAATATTGTGAGTGCCACAAACTTAGCAGCAGTCACCTCCATTGTATTGTACTGGAGGCAGAAATGACAGACAACTATATCTGAAGACCCGGGCAAATAAATACAAAAATATCTTCATAAATAATTACCACTAGAGGTGAGAAAATGTTTTCTTTGTGTGATTTGGCATCTTAAGAAGATATCCAGAAGGTAATCATTAAAATGTCCAGAAGCTCAGCAGATCACTGTTGTGAATGCAGAAAGAACTGTAAAACCAAACCTATGAGATTAAAGACACTAAAAAGTGGAGTTGCAGTTTGTGTTAATTGTTTTTAAGTTTGCGAGCCCTTTGTGTTGTATTAAGACGTGTCAAACTCAAGGCCCGCAGGCCAAATCCGGCCCATTGCAGATTTAGATCCGGCCTGTATATCAATTTGGGTTCCCAATCAATTGTTGCCCGCGGGCCCACGCCTCTTTTGATGACTTTTGTAGGGCTTCATGTCAATCAAAATGAGACAAAAAGCGTACAAAAATGTCAGAAAAAGCAACAAATTTACAAAAAAGGTGACAAATGTCCGAGAAAGCCACAAAAAAGTTGGAACAAAAATGAGGAAAAAAAAGCTAAAAACAAAAAAAATGTTTTAAAAAAAAGTGACATGCAGTAACAAAATCACGTCAATAAACTCCACGTGTCTGGCCCTTGGTGCGATTCTCTTTTTCCAGTGTGGCCCTTAGTGAAAATGAGTTTGACACCCCTGTATTAAGAGAACAAAAACTAAAACAATGTTTAGTGGAGTTTTCAAATCTCAGTTTAATTAATAAATCAAGCAAAAGAATATCTTACAAAAACTATGCATTTATTGACAATTTCATACAAAGACATTAACTCTCCTTTGCAGAGAATCAGATATTAAATTGGTTGTTAGGTACAAAACAAACTCAGCTTTTTTTTTAATTTTATTTTTTTACAGTCAACAGGATCTGGATATTTGTGGCTGCGTCTCAACAGTCTACATACTTTACTTATTTGACTTGGACAAATTAGTAAAGATGAAGGTGAGCAGAAAGCCAACAACACAATACAACATGTGAGCTCCAATTCAACACAAGAGAAAATGAAAGAAGCTTCAAAAGACTAGTGAGATGATTACAAGTAAGAGCTGAGAGCCTTAAAGAAGTGCTGCTGTCCTCGCCTCCAATCCCATGATGCAACACTGGTGCTTTGATTGGCCGCTGAGATGACTTCCCTCTACAGAAAGATTCAGATAACACATGAATGAACCAGACTGTTCACAATCTGATCGTCCACATTTATTTACAAAGACGTTTCCACAAATATGTCTTCTGTTGCTATTTGTCACATCTTTTATTTCATTACCAGTGGTCAACGTCTGCGTCCTCAAACTGACCGGCCTCCATCGCTGCTGCATCCACCTCCATACCGTCTGTCAACAACAAATACACTCAATTTTTTACAGCATCCCAGAAACAAAACCTTGTAAAATCCGCCATCATCTTTTTCACTTTCACAGCAGATTTGTGCTACAGAAAACAAAATGGAGAACAATATTTTCTTTATAGAAATATCAATAAAATGTTGTATATTTATACAAATATCTGTCTTCTCTGTGTGACCTACTAGATAGTACAAGTGAGAAGCTCCTTTAAATTTAACAAGGTAAAACAGAGTTAAGTCCCAGTTCAACATTAAGCAGATGAACTTGTTTAGAACCAAAAGGATCAACATCTTATATTCAAGCTAAATTGAGAGTTTAACATAAGAAACTTTAAATTCTATATTTTTATACTGACTTTATGCTTACAAAATATAAAATGTTAATTTGCAAAAAAACAGAAGCAGAAGGTGTCTTAGACCCTCCTTCTTTTAAACATTTTTATGGGGAATTATTAGAACCGAAGTTTACTGGCAGGTGATAAACTGGGTTAAAGGTCCAGAGTGTAACGTGTTTAGTTGTTCATTATCAAAATCTGTGTTGCCTGTTCACAAACTTGTCCTTTTCATGATATTTACCACCACCATCAATTCCAAGTATTCTTTTTGGCTTGACATTTTACATTTGCACGGACTGGGGTAGACGCTCCATATTCATGCTCCATCTTGAAATACGTTAGCCGGTAAGGGACATACAGGACATACTGCTCCGCCTTTCGCGTTTTTGCTGTCACATGATAAACTCACAGGTGCTGCTAATGCTGCTAACGGGTATCGTAGCTTCCCAGCAAGTTTGAAGAAGGAAACACGGAGGACCACACGTATTCAAAATAAAAATTTCAGGAACAGGAGTCTTCTTCTTCTTCGCCCCGAAAAAAGAAAAAGGAGATTGAAAACAGCAAGAGACCGGCTTTTTGAAGCGTGAAGGCTGCCGTAGCTGTAATACGTACTTTGAACTGCGTGGTGCGAGAGAGTGGATTGCAATATATGATCTCAACGCTAGATGGGAGAAATTCCTACACATTGGACCTTTAAGAGGAAGGATGATGCCCCCTTGTGACTAAATATAAAAATCAATATGTCTGAATAGTCCCCGTCTACATTGCTTTTTTCAAAACTAAGTCAACCTATGGCTGAAAGATAAGTTATAGTTTCACTGTCCTTCCTTACTAGTCTTCAACCCAATTAGAAATGCCCTCCGATTACCAGCTGTTTCAGTGTATTTGCAAGAATCATAAATGTTTTGCCTTCCCATTCAGATAAAGCATCTTTGGCTGATTAGACCTCTTCCCCGGACCCGCTGCAAAGGACTCAGCTCACATGGGGCGCTCTTACTGGGTGAGATAGAGGCTGCCCCATCTTTATCATTCTTATTGGTAGATGAAATTTGTGACGTAATGAATTCCCATCTATGCCCCGGCCCACCTTTAACCTGAGCAGAGGTCTAATCAGCTAGAAGAACTAAAAAAGGGCCTTTAGAGCTTTAGTGCGCGACTATTTTATTTTAATAAACGTCCTTCACATTCAAGCCGTTGCCAAATGAGTTGATACAAAGCTAATTAAGACTATCAGCTCCACACAACTCTCTGTATTTCCCAGTATGGCTATGTTTACAAAATGGTGTAGTCCGGCGTCTTTCGTCTTTCGCACAAGCTTGAGCGATGCGTTTTACGTCACCGCTGAGAAAGACAACAGAAGCATTCAGCTTCGAAGAGGACATAAAAATTAAAAGATAATGATCTCTTCTGAAGAGCCCAACATGTTTTTTAATCCTCCATGTCCTCCTTGATTTGACGGGATAAACGCTACTAGCAAATGTGTGGAGGAGGGGTGGGGGGTGCGATCACCGAAGGCTTGTATCATGTGGACGCGCTGACAGTTTTGTTGTCATTACTTAGAATTCCTCATGGGGGCGACAGAAAGTACAACTATAGCTAATTCCAGGCGTCTGATATACAAATTATCTATCTATCTATCTATCTATCTATCTATCTATCTATCTAATTTATTTAATTATTTTTTGGGGGCATTTTAGGCCTGTATTACACAGGACAGCTGAAGACAGGAAAGGGGGAGAGAGGGGGGGCGGGGGGGATGACATGCAGCAAAAGGATGCAGATCGGAATTGAACCCCAGCTGCTGCAGGGAGGACTGCGCCTCTGTAAATGCGGCGCACGTTCAACCAGGTGAACTACCCAGGCGCCCTGACAAATTTTCTTTTTAATGAACATATTGAATATTAGGCTGTTAATCTGAGGAAAGCGTGGTATTAGCTTGGTTTAATGTAGTACACAGCCTTCATTAGTCAAACAGGAAATTACATAGACGTTTCCTTCAGTTTCATCATTTCATCATGTTGCATGTGGTGTATGGAAGACAGCACGTTAACCCTTTCATTTTGTTTTGTTTCATGCTTCATAGCTTCTGGTAAAAAGATTTTTGGCTCTCTTGGCTCTACTTACTTGCTTTGAACTTACATCAGGTTAAGTAGCAACAGAACAAAGCGGCCTAAAGTTTTGAATGGTGACAGCAAATTCTAATGAAGTGGCGACCTCCTTCCTTTGAGGGATAGTCATCTGAAATGGCTTCTACCATTCAAAAGGACAGGTTTCAAATTTTAAACAGGAACTCTTATGTTCCATTTCTAAAAAGATGAGGCCCCTTTCTTGATTTCTTGAAGAAGATTAATAAAAAATGTCCAACATATCTGATTTTAGTCTATTATCAAGGTGGCGTTATCGTTCATTTCCAGTCTCTCCATCACCAGGCTGCTGTGTGTGTTTGACTCAAACCTCCAAATTCGGCGTTGGCTTCTTCGGTTCGGACCCCGGCCATGTGGTACTGCTGAGCGACTGACTCGGCTAACATCCCCTCCAGCCTCTCCAGCGTGGCCTGGCCCTCCTGTGTGAGCGCCGACAGACCCTCATCACAGGTGTAGAAGGATGGGATGTCAGCATGGCCGTGCTCTGGGTGGTGGAGGAGAGAGACGGTGGCTAAAACAGCTGCCATGTGCTTGGTATAGAGTAGAAAACTTAGAATTTATAAGCATTATATTAACATTTACACAAAACACTTTACTGCAGCTGTACACAGCTATAAATACATTCTAAGTGTTTATTAATGTACAGTTTTTCTCAACAATTATAACTTCCACTATGAAGACAATTATTACAACTGATTTTTCATTCATTCTCTGTTTGTATAGCAGCCTCCACGTATGGATGCTCAAAGGAGGAGTTCTAGTTGTTAATAAAAAAAATAAGAAATAATTATAAATGTTAAATATTCTTTAGTTGGATCCACACAGTGGTTGCTAGTCTTTCTGGGGTCCACGCAACAAAACATTTAAAATCACAAAGTATCAATAAAACAAATGGCAAAAACAAGCCAGACATAAATATAAAAATAAGTGATATGACTACATTTCAAAAAGTAGACAATAGAAACGTATACGTGACTTCCAACAGCAGGCATTGACACACCCAAAGAGCAACTTAACTAAGACAAACATTTTGAACTTCCGCCCCACTTCCTAACTCAGCAGCTAATACCAAGAACTTTATCTGTAATGTTTCAGTTCAGCGCTGACATCCATCAGATAAATATGCTGACAGAAATCTGAGGAGAAACACCCCCGTCATCTTAAAATGTTGGGAAATGCTGTCATTAGGGCCATTTTCTAAATTAGTTATTGAACCAATATCATTTGCACAAAAATAAATAATGTGAAATTTGATATTGATAATGCCTAATCATTATTTCTAACTTCACATTAAAACTTTTAAAATGTTGCTAATATTTATCTGTTCAGAATTGTATTTGTGACTTTATCCACCTCTACCACCGTTTCATTTCGTTTCGTTTGACCTCAGACTCCAACCCCATTGTATTAACTGTACTTATCTGAGATTATAGTCACAGGCTAGCATTATTGGCTGTTAATGCCATAAAACTAGAGGCATAAGAATATGAAAAAGCACTTAGTTATTGCAAACTTTCCATACTTTATGTGTTTTGATTCTTAACAGACACATTTGTTCTGTAAAGAATCAGTAGAAGGTGTTAAGGTGTTGCAAATGTGCAGCAATGAAGGCTGGAGGTCTTACCTGCCTCTGCAACCAAAGAGTCCCGGCAACCAGGGGAACAGAGAGAGACAGGAGATAAATGACAGTCAACATGTTATATTCAGTTTACAGAATGTTACTATACGGTCAGCTAAAAACCTGATTCTCCAAAATGTATAACGGAAGGGAGAAATAAGTAAGGAGGAAAGGACTTGGCCTCCTGCTCTCTATGTTTTAATGCAGCCAAATTCACAATACAGTTGTCCTCACTTACATATTGTTCTGTTTCTATTGTCAGACAACTGAATGAGTGTGGCCAGCAGTCATTAGCAAGCTGCTGAGCAGCAGATAAAATCATTTAAAATGAGTCATGACAGTAAAGGTTAGAAGCAACAAAAAGTTGTCATATTCAGGGGCAGTCAAAATTCCCCCAAACAACTCTGAACCAAGTTATTAATGTGAAGTATTCCAGTGGACATTAAAACCGCGACAGTGTATGGATATTGTCAATCAATAAAAGTGATTAAACAAGCATGTCTAGGTTTTTAAAAACTGAAATCAAGACTTGATCTCATCCTATAGACATTTTAAGAGACTAAACTGTCCGTTTCTTTACTGTATAATATGCAACATTTCCACATTGAAATGTCCAAAAACGAGTAGAGCGTTATATTTTGTTAAACTGTGTACTTACATTACCCCAAATGTTTCCAACAATCAAACCCAGTGAAGTCATTTTGATCAAGGTAACAGTCCGTTACATTTGGTCTCCTTTGAGCATCAGCGTCAGCAGCGTGGTTGTCTGGCAGAAGCTGCCATAAATTAACTTTGTATCCAGTTTTCAGCCACATTTTTGCAATACACTTTTAAGATCGTGGAAGTTTTTAACTATATATTTTAACCAGATGAAGGATATTAGACACCGGACGTCTGAATCCAAAGTTATCAGAGAAACAAGCTGAGCAAACATTAGCGGCAGCAGCTCAGCTCGCAGCCCCTTCACCGACGAGCCGAACAGCTTCAGAGAAACGTGAAAGTGCTTTATTTAGTTTCTTTATCGGTTTAAATCAGTGAGTCCGAGGAGACCTCTACAGATAAAAACCTCCTGCACAACAAACACTGAAGGAGTCCTGACTGACTGCAATGACGTCAGGTGGTGAAGACAACAACTCTCATGATCCCACGCTTATTTACGATGTTAACTAACTCCGTCTTTTGTTATTGTTTTTATTGAGAGACCCCTAATGGCAGAAACATATCCATTACATATACAGTAGTACGTTTAATTATTCACTATTTATGTGCTTACATTTCTGTGGAACCTTATTCCCACTTCTGCAACTACATCACTTTAAAAAACGTGGTGTTTTGTACATTTATTTTGAACCAACAATGTGTTTCTGTCAAAGCTACGCGGGCCTTGATACCAGAATCTTGTTGTACGGATTAAATAATTATGATTTACCAAGAAGGTTGAATTTGTTAATATAATGTTGACCAGTTGCTCACACGCAGGTGACATTAGAATAAGTGTGTGAGCGTGTTTGTGCATCTTTATGCGTTTTTCCTCACCGGCCTCCTCCACGTCGTACTCTTCTCCTTCAAAGTCGTTGTCGGAGTCGTCGTCCTCTGGGTCGGGATGCAGCGCCTGGCACTCACACATCGCTGAGAACATGGACTCCACTGCATGTAACGAGATGCTACATTAGAGGCAGTGCTGATTAAATGGATTTAAAGGATTAAGCTCATTCATTTTTAATAAAGTTCTTATTAATTTCCTAAAACAGCTAGTCACTATAGTTGTTATCAAACAAACGGAAGGAAATGGTGTGTTCGATGGGGACTATTTTCAGTGGCGGATTAATCCACATTTGGTGCTCTAGTGATTATTTTGGGGCCAATTCAGCTGCAGTTACTTTTAAAAGATTTACACCTAACAATTGTCAGGTGAAATATGCATGCATCAAAGGAAACTAAAACATATCTTTTATGTTTTGTAGTTTTTAAAGCCAAAGCGTCCTTGTTAATTGTAAGAGAAACACACTACATTATTTATATTTAAGAGTTAAGTTAAGTTCTTCAGCCTGGTGTCTTGTTGTTGTAGCTGACCCAGGACTTATTTCTCCAACATATTATGGACAATTACAACAAACTGTCTCAACAGTAACTTCAACATTTATCTTTATTTTTTTATCTTAGATCTGTGGTCTTAATAATTTGGTTAATGCAGTTTAAAATCTGTCTGATCACTTGTGTGGTTAGCTTGAGTTGTGACTTGGACATTAAAATGTTAAAACTGATCAGAATTAAAATACGAGCCTGGTTAAGGCAATAAAGAACTAAAAATATAAAACTACATATTTAAGTTAAGGACCAGAAACAGTCTGACCCTCATCCTCAGTGTGATCACTCACATGCCACCTTGTCGCTGGGCACAAATCGAATCTCGGTGATCGCTTCTTCATCATCATCATCATCATCATCATCATCACCGGCACAGCTGCTGTTACTGCTGTCGTCTTCCTCGTCATCAGCTGCTTTCTCTGCCATATCGGCCTCATTCTCACCTGCAAGGATATACGAGTGACACAGTCAAAAACTCATAGCTTTAACTTTCCTCCTGGTTTTACATGAATCATTATGCCACACTAGAGGTGTTGAGATTAATCAAATAATCGATGCATCGAATCGTGGACACGGACGATGCTGCATCGATAATCGGCCGGACCATAATCAATTATTTCTGTTTACAATTTAATGTAGGCCTGACAACCTTTCCGTTTACATATTCTGTTATGTTTTGCACATTCAGGACGTGCCATGTGCTCATTGCTGTAGTTTTATGTATCCAGTTTATTTAGTATTAGAGCACTGCAGAATGTTTTGTTTTTTAAGCTTGAAAAGCTATGAAAAATGTATTTGACGCAGCGTGATGCATCGAGATATCGAATCGAAGACATGATAATCGTAATCAAATCGAAAGATCAGTGAAGATTCACACCTCTATGCCACACTGTTTGTTTTACGTACATAAACGTGATTTGATGGCATGGATTGCAAAATGAAGGCAGAGAGAGAAGATAGCGAAGGGCGAAGAGAAGAGACAGGCCAGAGAAGACAGCAACGTGTCCAACGTGTGGAATCATTTCAAGCTGAAACTAAACAAAATCTCTGTACAGTGTGTCTGAACTATCTTACCACAACAATAATGCTTCAGCATCTCAGCAGAAAGCATCCAGTCCACACAGTGGGCCCGACACAAGGTAACGTTAACATTTACATTTTCAACCGGCTTTATGTTACTGCAGCAATGGCAGTACCAGTACATGCAGATGAATGGCCGCCCTCCTGGCCGCCAGCGCCCGGAGCTCCGGCTGGGTGCCCTAGTATTTTACTATTGCTCTTTTAAAAAAGCAAATAACTCAATGGAATAATCAATATAATATTCAATTACTAAAATAATAGACAGCTGCAGCCTTAGTTTAAACAACGCATGGGGGGTACCTTCCAGTAAAACAAAAGTAAAAAATACTCATATAAACACTTTCATGTAGAGATTTCATAATTAGGGAAATATTTAGGCCCTGTTTACACGAATACGCTCGCGGGTGAAAACGACAAAATATTTTATCAGATGTGCCTTTCATTTAGACGGTGACGGCATTTTTGGGGCTAAAAAACGCTAAAAAGTGAAACCACCGTCCAGAGTGGAAATCTTGAAAACGCTCCACCATCGCGTTCCCGTATAAAGGGTAAAACGCACTGTGCGAGTGTATGTGTGTGTGTGTCTGCCGCGTGTGTCTGTGTGTGCATTGTTTGGAGCAATAACTCCACCTCCTCGTCTGTCCAGACAAAATTGTCCGCTTTTGTTGTTCGCTTTGCGCTACTACGGAGAGGAGAGGGAGAGAGGAGGAGAGGGAGACAAGTAGAAGCTGGTTCTACGCAGGCGCGCAGACTTGGTGGATTGCATTTCACACACTTTTGCGTCACCATATGCACGCAGATTCCCCCCCCCATAACGCTCATCGAAACGCAGAATAAAAAGTGAGAACGCAACGCCACTTCTGTGTTTTCTCTTCAGATCGTTTCCGTCTAAACATAGCCTTAGTTTGTATGTGGTGGGTTCACAGACCCAAAACAGAAACTAAAGAGGTTTCTGAACACGGGTTATTCTTGACACCAAAGAATAAAATGTGTTCAGATTAAGTGGCAGATTTTAAACAAACCTTCCCTCGTTTGCTGCCAGATATCACACCAGAGAGAAGGCAAATGACTTCAAGGAAAAACTCAACAACTGATCCTACAATGTTTTTGTCACTCTCACCCGCGAGTTTTCCGTTGACCATGACGTACAGGTGTTCCTGCGGGTAAGCGCTGACGTCTCTAGAGATGGCGTGCAGGCCGATGGTGGGATACTCCAGAGAGAAACCCATCCCTGAGCAGTCAAACCACAACAGCCGCCTGCGGAAAAGAAAATTGCACACAAAGCTGACAGTTGTTGGTTCATAAAAGGGTGCACACACATACTGCCAGCTCCACTTAATGGCATTTGACAGTGGCAGGAAAGACGGGGAGAGAGGGTGATGACAAAGCTGCAAGACCCACACTAAAGTTTAGTATGTCATTTTTGAGTGCTTTTCAAAGCAAGTTCTGAACTGTTTTCATGACTGTGGAAACTTTGGACCTTTATCAGTTGACATTCAGTGATTGATTTGGAGCGGAGAGTTTAAGTAAAAGTCAGTACCTGCAGCAGTTTGAGTCTGGTGTCTAAAAACATACGGCTGACTGATTCTGACTTCAGGGGTGCAACTAATCATATTTTTCTTAAATCCATTATCTGTTTTAGCTACAAAATGTCAGAAGAATTGTTAAAAACAATCCTGTTATATTTTCCCAGAGCACCATGGAGGAAATAAACCTTCAGTCACTCAGCTTGCCTTCAATATGACAAAGAAAAGCTTAAAATCCTCAAATTTGAGAAACACGTTGGCATGTTTGCTTGACAAACACTGGAACGAATAATCGACTAATTTAACTAACTAATTTAACATTGATTTTCTGTTGATTGACTAAAAGAATAACTGATAAATAGTTTCAGCTTTACCTGATTGATCATACAAAACACCCAAAGGGTAACAATATAGTAAATCCCAGAAGCTTTAAAGACTTTACACATTGAGATGTTTACATACAAAACACATGAAGAGCTTATAAAATATTAAGCTTTGTTATAACTACCCAACAGCTTATACAAGTACAGCTGAAAGGATTAGTCGACTCACAGAAAACTGAAGATTGATCCATTTTGATAAATATTTAAGTCTTTCTTCATGAAGAACATTTGATGGATCCAGTTTTTCCAAAAGGTGAAGATCTTCTGCTTTGTCTTTTCATTATTTAAATTTATTTTCACACCTTAGTCAAAATTTAAGACATATGAATCTAACAAATTATATTTATCGAAAATTTCAAAAAGCCAAAAATGTCCCTAGTGATGCACAAGGGTTGAATAACATTTTCATTGCAGGACTTTCACTGGCAACAGAGTATTATTTACAGAGTTGGATTAGTACATTTATTTAGGCAAATTATCTTAAAAACTTCCTTCATCGCTGTTTTTATCTGTCTCTCTGGGTGACGAATTAGTTTTCAACCAAATTCATTTCTAACTCTTATTTTGAAAGTGACTACTCCGGAAGTGGTTAGCACGAGGAGTGGCGGTGTTATGATGTATCTGTTATTATTACACTTTCTGTCATGTATTTGTATAATTTAACACAAGGTCTATTTCAAACACTGATAGTTCACCAGATTAAACAACAACCTAAAACTAAAAATGGTGGTTTAAAGACAAAAACAAGCGCCACGTGCATCACTTACGTTTCGGCGACGTAGAGCGTGCCGCAGCCCAGCTTCTGGCCGTTCATCACCGCCGTGGTCTCGGCTTGCTCGTGCCTCACTCCCTCGGTAGGAGGACGGAGGTTTTTTAATAAAACCATCGTGCGTGCAACCGTTGACGTCTGCAGTCTCGCTGCGTGATGCGTCGGGAGAGGAAAGAACCCAGACTCTGCTGTCAACAAGGAGCTGTGTGACCTATTTCGTGCCACAAAAGCTTGCTAATTTAACCCGGGATAACTTCTCTGAAAATGAACGCTCGACAGCTGGAGGCGGATAAACTGCGAGCCGGGCTGTGCGCTTCCTCTTCTGGGTTAGCACAACCAGGCCGAGCCGTTCAGAGAACCGACACAGACGGTGTAAAGTCTGAAAATACACAAGCGATGTCACTCCTCACAGTTGCGTCGACCTTTCAAAGCTGAAATATCGCGGCAAGATGTATCGAAGCAACGTCAAAAAATGACGTCACCACCACGAACAAAGCGTATTAACGTCTGTTTGTACGTAACCTCCCTATTCCCGTAGATACAGTGCTCATAAACATTTTATTTTGAA